>MU191445.1:37593-51446 GCA_016904865.1 Pissodes strobi
GGAAAAAAATAAAAAAACCGTGTTGAGTTGAGAACAAAAGCCTAAAAAAACTCAATTCCATATCTCTTTCACAAGTTTCACTTCAGTTGTGTGCTTATACAGGTGAGACACATATATTTTTTTTGAATATGGGAGAATATGAAAACATATATGAACTGATGGATGATTCTAATATTAATTTAATTGGACGTCACTATTACCCTTTCCTTTGGATGTTTTACGTTTAGCCTCTCGAATTAGAAGACGCACACTAATTTCAGGTCTTTCCACTTATTCAAAACCATTTGCTATTATTATTTGCTCTGCTTCGAAATTGTTTTCTTCTCTTCGCTTACATCTGGTTTTCTTCTGCTACTGGTTTATTATTTTCTTTTTTGCTGTCATTTATCCTTTTCGGTGGTGCGATTTAATGCCAAGAAAAGCTTATGTGAAGGCTCAATTAAGAGCCTGCCCACTTTTTTTACGTCTAACCATATATTTATTATCTTTGTCCCTGCGCTTATCGTAATTTTTCTGAGCTTTCCTTTCGATGTTACATGTTTAGTGTTTCAAATTATATCATGAACACAATTCCAGCAATTGCCGTTTTGCTATAGGTTAGAGCATCTCAGGTAATTAAGACCTGTTTCATCAAAATAATTAAACTAAAATTGTTTGTTTCCTTCTCTTCGTTTACGTTTGGTTTCTTTTTGCCTGCTGATTTATTATTTTCCTTTTTTTCTGTCTTCTTTCGTTTCTCTTGGCGCGATTTAATGCTAAAAAGAACAAAATATTTAACGGGCGTAGATGTCTTATTCCGAGTTTTTCTAATTTGGAGTCTTTCAACTTATTTTTACAAAAAACATTTCTTTTCCGCTTTCTGTTTTGCTTCTCAATTTTGGCTCTGTTCTTAGTTTACCCTTCTTTTTTTTATTGTTGTTCTCTCTGTTCCTCTTTCTCTTGAGTCTTTCACGTTTAGCCTCCCGAGTTACAAAATTAACACTAATTTCAAATCTTGCCACTTATTCAAAAAGTTTTAATTTTATTATTTGCTCTGCTTCGAAAATTTTTCCTTCTCTCAGCTTACATTTGGTTTCTTTCTGCTTGCTTGTCTATTATTTTCATTTTTTTGTCGTCTCTTGTTTCTTGGTGCGAATTAATGTTTAAAAGAATAAAATATTAAAAAGTTAAAAGCATATCCACTTCTTTTTTAAGAAATTTAGTTTTTTTATTATTTTTGTTGCACTTCTAAATTTTATTTCCCTTTTCTTACTTCCTGTGCGTGTTGTATTTTTTCCGAGCTTTTCTTTTTCCCTTCGATGTGTCAGGTTTAGTGTTTCAGATTATAACATGAACACTATCCCAGCAACTTGGTGTTTTACTATCGATTAGAGTATCTCAGGTAAATTAAGTATTTTTTCAGGATCTGTTTCATTTAAACCATTAAACTAAAATTACCTGCAAAATATTTTCAAACCGATTTGTTTTTATCATTTGCTCTGCTTCCAAATTGTTTCTTTCTCTTCGTTTACATTTGGTTTCTTTGGGCCTGCTGGTTTATTATTTTCCTTTTTTCTGTCTTCTCTCGTTTTTCTTGGTGCAGTATAATGTTCAAAAGAACAAAATATTTATCGAACATTATGTACATGCTAAACTAAGAGCCTGTCCAGTTCTTTAACAAAAGATTTTGTTTGTTAATTTTTTTTTGGTTCTGCTTTTAAATCTTATTTCCCTCTTCTTACGATAAATGTGCTATCTTCGTCCCTGTGCTTACCGTAATTTTTCTGAGCTTTTCTGTCGATGTATCATGTTTAGTGTTTCAAATCACAACATGAACACTATCCCAGCAATTGCTGTTTTACTATGGGTTAGAGCATCTCAGGTAAATTAAGTATTTTCCAGACCTATTTCATTAAAATAATTATACTAAAATTACCAGTGATATATTTTCAAAACGATTTGTTTTCATTATTTACTCTGCGTCAAATTTTTTTCTTTCTCTTCGTTTGCTTTTGGTTTCTTTCTGCCTGCTGTTTTATTATTATTTTTTTTTTGTGGTTTCTCGTTTCTCTTGGTGCGATTTAATGTTAAAAAGAACAAAATATTTACCGGGCATTATGTGAAGAAGAAGTATTTTTCTTTAATTATATAATATAGGTGGTATAATTCTAAACACAACGAAATATTTATCGGGCTTTAACTAGATGTCTTATTCCGAGTCTTTGCTTTTCCTCTTTCTGTTTTGCTTCTCAATTTTATCTTTGTTCTTAGTTTACTCTGTTTCCTTCTTTTTATTTGTTTGTTGTTCTCTCTGTTCATCTTTTTCTTGGGTGTTTCACGTTTAGCCTCCCGAATTACAAGATGAACACTAATTCCAAATCTTGCTACTTATTCAAAAAGTTTTGATTTTATTATTTGCTTTGCTTCGAAATTGTTTCCTTCTTTTCGTTTACATTTGGTTTTTCTACATGCTGGTTTACTATTTTCCCTTTTTCTGTCGTTTCTCGTTTCTCTTGGTGTAATTTAATGTTAAAAAGAACAAAATATATATCGGATATTATGTGAAGGCCCAATTAAGAGCCTGTTCAGTTCTTTTACAAACGAATTCTTTTTTGGTTCTGCTTTTAAATTTTATTTCCCTTTTCTTACGATAAATTTATTATCTTTCCCCCTGTTCTTACTGTAATTTTTCGGAGCTTTTCTTTCGATGTTACATGTTTAGTATTTCAAATTACAACATGAACACAATCCCAGAATTGTGTCGTTTTGCTATAGGTTAGAGCATCTCAGGTAAATTAAGTATTTTTCACACCTGTTTCATCACAATAATTAAACTAAAATTACTAGTTCGCACTGTTCGCAGGAAGAACTATTTTTTGGATATGGGAGGATATGAAAAAATAAATGAACTAATAAGGCCCATTGAGGGAAAAATTTAATATTAATTTAAATAGGACGTCACTATTACTATTTCCTTTGCGTGTTTCACGTTTAGCCTCCCGAATTAGAAGATGAACACTAATCTCAGTTTCTCCCACTTATTCTAAACGAGTTGTTATTATTATCTGCTTTGCTTTGGAATTGTCTCCTTCTCTTCGTTTACCTTCAGTTTCTTTCTACCTGCTCGTTTATTATTTTCCCTTTTTCTGTCGTCTCTCGTTTCTCTTGGTGCGATTTAATGTTAAAAAGAGCAGAATATTTATCGGGCATTATGTGAAGGGTTAATTCAGAGCTTTTTCACTTCTTTTTCAAAAAATTTTGTTTTCTTATTATTTTTGTTCTGCTTCTAAGTTTTATTTCCCTTTTCTCAGCATAGATTTATTATCTTTCTCCCTGTGTCTGTTATTTCTTTGAGCTTTTATTTTTCCCTTTGTGGTATCATGTTTAGTGTTTCAGATTACGATATGAACACTGTTATGTGCTAGTTTGCTCAGGTAAATTAAATAATCTTCAGACCTGTTTTATCATAATAATTAATCTAAAATTACCTGCGAACTATTTTTTTGAACAAGGGAAAACATGAAAAAATATATGAACTAATAAAGTCTATTGATGGACGAACCTAAAATTCATTTAAATTAGATGTCAGTTCCTCTTTCCTTGGGATGTTTCACATTTAGCCTCCCGAATTAGAAGATGAGCCCTAATTTTAGGCCTTTCCACCTATACTCAAAACGATTTGTTTCTATTAATTGCTCTACTTCCGAAATTTGTCCTTCTCTTAGTTTATATTATTGGTTTCTTTGTACCTGCTGGCATATTATTTTTCTTTTTTCTGTCTTTTCTCGTTTCTCTTGGTACGACTAACCCAATCCATAATTCAAAGCGACATATAAGAATCTTTTAGCATTTATCATTTAGTATTATCTACGCCGCCGCCTGGAAAGATGTATCGCATTCTTCAAAACTGTCATGAAAAATTGCCTAACTTGTTTTTATTTTTAGCTTATATGGATTTTTGTTGCTATCTAAGACTCTGTTTATCTTTTGACGTCTACTGACACTTTGGGCCTATTTGCTTGATATGGGGATTCATTAGAAATATTTTTCTTATATTTACCTCATTTCTGAGGGACAAGAAGTTGCCAAGCAGGGATCTCAATTGATAATAAAAGATGGGCAATAAAGCTCAAGAAGATTTTTTTAAGGGGACTAATTTAAACTTAAAGGTGTTGAATTTATTCAAAAACCATTTGAACATATTTTCAAATCTAGCGATTTAATTTGTATTATATTAATATTCCACGCCACTATGTATCGCAATCCAAGAATGCCGCTTAAAAACTCCCGGCGACACCCTTAGCGTGCCATCTCTTGTCACAACGTTTATCCACTGCATCAGTTTAGTTAGATAGCTAAAAGCAGAACGGCTTAGAGCAATACAATCCCCGTATTACGATAACAAGGCTATGGTCAGCTACAACCAGAAACGCATCCGACCAATCACAGTGCTCCCTACAGGAGAGCCAACTAACCCAACCTAAAATTCCTATTTATAATTTTAGGGATCCCTAAAATTCCGATCTATAATAATCGAATTTTATAAAAACTAGCAGATTTCGATCAGGTTTGTGTTAATTTTAATTTACACAACCGGTGATGTTAAGTTTTTGTACAACTTCTCTATATTTACGTTATTTGCTCTTTACGGACGTGATATGTCAGTAGTGGGGGTAAGTTCACGCGCCAAGGGAGAAAGACAACGCATCTTCACGTTCTAGAAATCACTTCTTCCCTGGCTCTCAAGCTAGTAAGTCGTGATAGTTCGCGCTCTTCGTGGCACTCAGCCATGGAGGACTAGTTTCCTGGCTCTCTTCCAAGTAGGTCGATATAGTTCGCTCTCCCGGTGGCACTCTGCCATGGAAGTTGTTCCTTGATTCTCTCACAAGTAAGACGCTATTATAGCAAGCTTCCCCTGTGGTACTCGGCTCTGTAAGTAAACTCACTCGTTTACAGTCACTCTCTCAAAAGCCGACAAGTTAACGGCGTTCTTGGCACTTCTCTCTGCTTTATTATAGTATAAAGTTTCTTATTTCCATTTCTCAAAGTTTAGCGTATGCATCTATTTGTTGCGTGTATTAAAACCGCATTTCTACAAAAGTATCCCTGAGATGCTTTCTTCTTAATTAAAGTTTTCTCATACACACTCATACAGTATGACGTTTGCCAGATTACTCTGTAAGGTAAAATAAACTCTTGACGCCATTGCGCTACAAGAAGTTATTTATGCATATTACTGCATATTTTTAATTCACACCAACTTGAGTCATTCTTATTTGCAAGAAGTTGAAGTATTGTATATAGAAGCTAAGGAGGGACTTAGTAGGTGTTTTTAAGTGACTTCCCCTGTGTTTCAAGATAATCTGCTCAACGATTGACCGTTGCTCGTCAATTGGTGAATATATTGTACATAGTAGCTTATTGTGGACATTAAGGTAATATTTATCCTATTATTATTTCTTGTATATTACTGTATTTCATTTCAGCGTTATCTCAGTTTATCAAGCTCACACTGAGTGGTTCCGTAGGAACTTTAGCAAACTGTGTTTAGCTGCAAGGTTCTATTTATAATATACTTTGTTAGGATTATAATTGTTTATACATTCCTTTAGTCTTTATAAGTATTGTTATTCGGATATTGTGTGACAAAATTGTCTATATTCTAGCACCGACAGAATTAAATACTTTAAATGTTTATATTTGTTAATTTATGAGCTTTAAGTTGTTTTCAAGTAAAATAACTTAAAATATTCATTTAATGCTAAAGGTTTTTGTTTGATTTTCAAATTCACTTTAGAACTAGCCCCTATGGTAATTTATATTGCCTATGTGCATTCTCTGTGTGTCGACCGAGATCGAATCTACAAGAGAATAATTGTTGTTATTGTCTGTTTTTGGCCTGTAAATCTTCATTGAAACGTGATGGGATAATTGTCAGTGATAGTCAGTAATATGTCCCTCAATACAAAATCTACAGTTCCCTATCTAATCCTATTTTGAACTGGCTGAGCTTATGCAAGAATCAATAATTCACTAAATACTTGAAACTTCTTGTGAATCACTATTCTTTACTAACATTTTATTGACAATTGTCCCATTGTAAAGGTCTATTAATATTTTATTAAGGATTTCACTGGCATTTTTTTGACAACCCTTCAATTGCAAAGCTCTTTTGATATTTTAATAAAGACTCAAGTCTAAACCAGCAATATTGAGTTACTCTTACGTAATTTTTCACGATAGTTTTGAGGAATATCTTCCCAGACGGCACAGATAATACTAAATGATAAACATAAATGAGGCAACAAGATTTTCTCTTGTCGACGTAGACTGCCAGAGGTAGGGATCGAACACAATTACGATCTCCCTTTGATATATTGACTTAATTTTCTGTTATCTTCTACTTATTACTAGCCTATAGACACATCACACGTCATGTCTTTCAGATTTTGATATTTTAAATAATGAAAAACAAAGTTATGTAAGATGACAGTAAAAAGTGCCAAGCAGGATAGATAAAAGTAACTAGAGCAAGAGCACGAGTGCTCAGATATGCTTCAAACCAAAGTTTTAATATTGTCGTGCGAAGTGTGAGACCATAATAATCGTACTTACCGGCTCAAAATACACCCTTAATGCATGCCTAGCATCCTCGGGTTCCAAACCATCAATTTGCTTTATATAACTCTCGTCAGTATTCAGAAAGTGTGGCAGGGTTGCATAAATAGGCACGCCCATGCACTTGCTCAAATCGAACACACCCTTCTTTAGGCAAGTGTCCTCGGTGCGGCAAAAGCATTTTTCGCTCTCGTCGCTCGTTTGATCTCCGAGATCGGTTTCGTACGATCTGACGTTGACTTTTTCATAGATCGTGTCGTTTACGTATTTCAAGTTCACGTTCCTAAAAAATACTTAGGTAACATTTGTATTATATTTCTGATGAATATACCTGCACAAATCGGTTGAAAAAGACTTGAGTCCTGCTTCTGCATCTAGCAACGGAGGAAATATCCAGCCATCGGTACCATCAAATCTATTGCATTGCTCTGAATGCCAAATATCGACCTGTTTTTTCCCGTCAAGTTCAATAAGTCTACCAAGATCTTTAGAGTGAAATGTTCCACGAAGAATCTTCAGTCTTTTTGTTAATGTTGCATTTCTCTGTAAGCAGTAATCAAATGGACATTTATTATTTAATCACTTGCTCTGACGTATTTTTCGCTACTAAAAATGTTGTATATTTTAGTAGTAATGCACCAATATTCCAAACATTTCAGATATTTTGACGTAACTAGACTACTAATAAATGTACACTATTTAGGTCGTTCGTTTCAAACCCTCCAAAGAGGCGCGCTAATGACCTTAAATTAATGTTACCGTACTGTCACATACTCTATTATCTGCTAATTTTATTTATTTATCTTCACTTCAAATTAGAATAAACTCAGTGAAGAAATTTACAATTAAAGAGTCGCAGGTTAGAACAACCTGTGTTGAATTATGCAAATTAGGCCCTAGCTCAAAAACCGATGAGTAGAAGGGTTAAAGTTATTTACAAGCGGCACTAACCTATAAGTAGTACATCAATAATAAAATTAGAAGTTAAAATTACTGAGCCCAATTAATTCAACTTTATTATGCTTACCAATTACTCTCCATTTGAAACACTAATATTAAAGGTAATATATAAAACAGATAGATAGGTGAACAAAGAACTCGGTTCATTACGATAAAATTGTTGAAAAGTTTGTTCTTACTAAAGCTGAAGCAACAAGAATTTGACTTCAAGTCAAAATTTAAATTAAATTAATTATATGATGGTACCCCACCCCGGTACTTGGTATTACTTAAATTTCTACTTGTAAATAATACTTGAAATAATTTACTTCACCTGAAGTTATAATTGAGCATAATAATTAATGAAAACTGTAAATTTGAATAAGTCAGTTTACCGCTGATTTATAGCAAAAGGAAACTCGTAATTAAAAATTGAAATAACAAAACTAACTATCCAGTTAAATTTAAAAGAAAATTAAAATGACGATTCTGTTATGTCGATTAACAATGAAATGAAAATGAAATGAAAATGTTTATTAGTATAAAATACAGAATTCATGTTTATACTGGTCAGCAGAGAGTAAATTCAAATATGACTCATAAAACTCATAAAACTTATAACTATTACATCAGATGTTTTATTATAAGATTACAAGAACATATGGATTTCTAAAACATTATACTAATAGGCAAACATACATTATACAAAATACAGCAACACTCTTCAAGACAGACAGAAACCAATGGAACACCAATATCAAGACAACATCAGAGGTCAGAAAAGTTATTCGTGAGGGTATCCCTGGTAGAATAAAATACCTTCCCAGTTAAGTATTGTTTCATTGTTTGAGAAAATACTTTGTTCTCTAATGACCTTATGTGCATTGGGAGAACATTAAAAAAAATTTACAGGTGTAATCGGTGCCCCTCCTGGTTCTAGCTAGCCTATGAAAGCCAGGGAGTAGATCTTTACGCTGTCTTGTTTGGTAGTTATGCAAGTCGGCATGACAACCGAAATAAGTAACGCAGTAAAAAATATATATGCTGGGAAATGTAAGTATTTTAAGCTCTTTAAAACACTGACGACAGCAGTCACGATAACGCATCCCCACCATGACACGAACACATCGACGTTGTAGACTAATGATTTTATCAGCATGAGGTGAATGGCCCCAATTGAGTACGGCATATGTTATGTTGGAGGAAAAGTAACCATGATAAGCCGTCAATAGAGTAGGCCTCGTGACAAACCCACTAAGGCTTCTGATAAGATAAATATGATCCTTGACAGCTTTCCACCAAGATAATCAACATGTTTCTCCCAGGTGAGCTCTGGGTCCAAGGTCGCTCCAAGAAACTTAACCTGAGCATCCGATGGTAATTGAGAAAAATCTGTTAATGTTTTGAGTTTTTGAGATGTTAAGGCTAAGCTTGTTAATCAGGAACCAATCATTAATATCGCTCTGTGCACTCTCAAACCAAGCAATCAGAGGGACAGTGGGATGGTAGGTGATGATATTTGTGGTATCATCATCGCAGAATATTAGTTTAGGGTCTTTTTAAAGTTACCAAGATCATTGATATATACCAGAAGTATCAAAGGGCCCAGCACCGAGACCTGTGGCACTCCATGCCTCACAGACTCCATCCTAGAACAGCCCCCATTCAGAGATACATATTGGGTCCGCCCCGACATGCAGGACTCAATCATCCTTATACTCCCTTCATCAAAATTGTAGACAGGCAACTTATCAAGCAATATCTTATGAGAGACTCCATCGAAAGCCTTTGTGAGGTCATAGAAGGAGGCATAGGAATCCCGACCTCTCTCCATAGCCCCAACAACAATCTCAACAAGACTATATTTGGCCAAGGTTGTTGTTTTTTGGTTTCGAAAACCAAATTGGCTCTCCAGAAATAGATTGTTTCCCTCAAAGAAAGTAGCAGTTGCACTCATCTGGTCCTTTAGCACCGACTCAATGATCTTTGAGAAAATTCAAATAAGAGAAATTGGGCGGTAATTAGGTAGCTCATCTGCTGATCCCTTGCGTTTAAAGATCGGTATGACCTTAGCTTTCTTGAGTAAAGTTGAAAAAATGTTATTAACTCTCAAATCTCAAAACGGATTTATAAACCTGGTTAAAGGGGACGTTTTTAGTTGCGTATTAAGTTTTGACAATTCTGGTGTCGAGTCCATAGCAATCCCTGCTCTTACTGTTATATAAGTTGGACAACATTTGTCTCAACTCATTAAAAGTAGTTTTATGAAAATAAAAAGGGTCGGTGTTTGGATTGCTTGGCAGAAGCTGCATAAAAGACTTATCAGTGGGAGGGAGACCTGCCACAACCTCAGAGTTGAAAGCCTCTGCACCAAGAGTGCATCCAGGTGAGGCCAGCTGTGAAGAACTCTGCTTGATAATCCGCCACATTGACAACTGAGGATTGGGAGAGCTTTTTTATACAGTGTATATATGTAAAACTTTTTTATTATTAATTTTACGAAAAAAAGTTATTCTGCATAAAAAGTTCTGCTTGGTCCAAAACCTAAAATGCAACCATCAGATATTAATTTTTTCCAGTCGTATACGAGGTATATCAGAAAATATGAATTTTGCTCAAGAATAAAGTACCTTTATTTTTGACAATATCGAAAATTGTTATTAAGAAAAGTTGATTAGAGTTGAAAAATACGTTCAGATATCTTATTACACCTGTTTACGATAAACATCAAGTTCAGGTATTTTTAACATTTTTTTAAGTTGGTTTCATATGGGAAATTTTTTTATTATTAATTTTGCGAAAAAAAGTTACTCTTCATAAAAAGTTCTGCATGTTCTAAAATCTAAAATACAATCACCAGATATCAAATTTTTTCAGTCGTATACGAGGTTTGTCAGAAAATATTGTCACGAGTAGCTTAGGGGGTAGCGCGTTTATTTAAAGAATAACTTCTCAGAGTAGAGCCTCGTCGCGATTAGTACAATGACGGGGTCTCAATGCTTTCTTTAATCTACCACTGGATGTTCTACTCGTGAGGACACGCCTTGTTTAGCGTGCCGGGGGGTAACTGAGGTAGACCGGGATCGCGTGACGTGGGGTAAGAAGAGATGATAAAGTAAGCACGTTTAGTTTATAACAATAACAATGTATTAACGATAAAACTTTAAGAACAATTATTGGTCAGAAAAATGAGATTCTATTATACCCGATTACTACGGTGCGCATGTTTTCTCGATTTGAGGTACTGTTTATAGGTCTTTGTTTACTGTCTTATAATTTATAGTTTTTCTTAAGGGTTGGGTTTTATTTAAGAGCACTAAGAGATTTCACTAAACTTTTTAACTGACTATTTAGACACTTGTCTTTCTAAACACTCTGACAAACTTCTTGTCAAGACTTTACTATGGAGGTTGTGCAACCCCTGGCCCTAGCAGTCGTCAAGTGGCTAACCGGTACCAGGTTGGGTAAGAAAGGAATGGAAACTAAAGCAGTCGTATGACTAACTTTAGGAGCGGATAGAACCCAGGAGGCAGTCGTCAAGTGACTAACCTTGGGAGCTGGAGGTGAGACTAAGTCTGCCGAACTGAGGGTTCGGTAGCGTATTTATATGAAACAAAGTGATGATCATTGCATGCATAAGGTTCAAAGTCGCTCCCGTTGATTGCTCGCGTTGTTTATAGTTTGCCTTTAATGTTTATATAACAATCTCCAAGTTCAAGTTCAAACTTGCGACAGGGTGATATTTGTTTAGTAGCTTATGCTTTTTAGTAGATTACAATATGAATCTGGCTTAACAGTAAAGTACCTTTATTTTGGACTATATCGAAAACTTTAATCAGTTATCTCTTTATTCGTTAAGCATTTGATAACCTTTACGTCTCTTAACCTCTATGTTGCATTATTTTGATGATGCATTAAAATATTGATAAATAACAAAATTATTTATTTCACAATAATTATGTATACAGTGCTAATAATGTTAATTGCGTAACAAGCGTGTAATAGTTTATCATCAATTCACTATTGCTTCGACGTATTCGCCTTCTCTTACAATACAGGTTTCCATTCTAGACGAAAATTCCCTCAATACATTTCTGATTATATTCGGAGTTATACCCTGAATTGATTCCGTAATAATTGTTTCCAAATGTTCTACGTTTGTGAATGGCCTGTGTTGATATACCTGTTCTTTTAAGTAACCCCATAGGAAAAAATCTAGTGGGGTTAAATCTGGCGATCTAGCTGGCCAAAAAATATCGGAATATCTATGAATTAACCTTCCATTAAAGATATTTTCAAGGTATTGCCTTAATTCCATCGTACTATGACATGTTGCGCCATCCTGCTGGTACCATACCTGTTGTCGTTCATGTCTTGGAAGGTCACGAAGAAAATCATGCAACTGATTTGGTAAAAAATTTAAATATCGTTGAGAAGTCATAGATTGTCGAAAAAAAAAGGGCCAATTATTTTATCCTTGTGAATGCCGCACCAAACGTTAGTTTTAAAATAATATTGATCTCGAGTTTTAATCGTAAAGTGAGGATTGGAGTCAGTCCACCATCGACAATTTTGCGAAGACACTGTTCCATTAGACGTAAATGTAGCTTCGTCAGAAAAAAATATTTTCCTAGCCAAAAAAGGATCATCTTCTAGCTCTCCTTGGATAAGAAAACAAAATTCTAGTCGTCTGTCGTAATCTCCAGGTTTTAAAGTAGGGATAAATTGTGGTTTATATGGATGAAACTTTTTCTCTTTAAAAATTACTGATATTGTGGTTTTACCAATTTTATCTGGAAGCGAAGATGCCCTTTTTCGCAGAGACAATTTAGGGTTTTCCACTGCAGATAGCATTACATTCAACTTCATCTCTTCACTTGTAACGATTTTTTTACGCTTGTTTCTGAATTTATTATTAACATCTCCACATGATTTGAATTTTTCCATAATTCTCATTACTGATGTATGGTGTATATTTTTCCCTGAATGTCTGTTGTTAAATATTTCAGCTGCTTCATGATAAGTTTTATAATTATCACCAACGATTAACACAATTTCTATTTTTTATTCCACAATAAATATCAAACAAATTTTATTTGACGTTCACTGTCAAACAATTCTTGCTATCACGAAATCATTTGTTTATCAGTGCATCCTAGATTTCACGTAACTACAGTTACATTTGCATTGTTATTGTAGTTAAAAAAGAAAAAAAGATTTTTTCCATATAATTCGATGTAATTGCATATTTGAACGTAGTTTTTAGTTCTGATAAACTTTTCTTAATAACAATTTTCGATATTGTCAAAAATAAAGGTACTTTATTCTTGAGCAAAATTCATATTTTCTGATATACCTCGTATACGACTGGAAAAAATTAATATCTGATGGTTGCATTTTAGGTTTTGGACCAAGCAGAACTTTTTATAAGGAATAATTTTTTTTCGTAAAATTAATAATAAAAAAGTTTTCCATATGGTGCGAACTTAAGCGGGCACACTGTATAATAGTCGTAAACCAATCTCTTTGTCTCAAGGATCTTAGCCCGCTATCTATTCGTATAACCATTTACCAATTCAGCCGGGGCTAAAACTGGGTCTCTCCGATTTATGGAGTAGAGAGTGTGGAGTATCTCACGCATCCGCTTGAGCTCATCACCAAACCTATTCACCTGTACCCGCCGATCATGCTTGCTCATCATTCTGAACTTTAGTGGAAAACATCTCGCAACAGCATCAGTAATAGTATCAATGAAAATCTGAAACCTCAGCTCAAGATTGATGTCCGCATCATCTATAAAGGTCCAATCCGCATTTTCTATGGTATTATATAAGGAAAACAGACCCTCCCGGGTCAGAGGACTATAGTTAACTCTTGTTTTACTCTGCCTGGTCTTAAATCCAGGATCAAGAGAATTACGTTAACTAGTTAGTAATAACCGGTTAGATATAGGAAAAATAAAGCGAATGAAAATGGGGGTTAAACGATCAGTTACTTACCCAAAACATTGTCATGTTCTGTTTACACTACCTGAGTTCACTAGAACGTTGATAAACTAGTAATATTATGTTCAAAAAAGGTATGGTGGACGTGGAACCTAAGATGGTATACTCTAAACGTAATTAAAGTAGTCAATTCTGACAATAAAAACCCCACATAATTAACTAAAGTTAACGCAAAGCTAAGTTAGCATTATAATGTATAAATAAAGAACTTAATCGAATTAGCCTTTACTTGATGGAGATCCATAACTAAGAACCACTTAAATATGTAAACCACTTAAAGATTTCCACTAACTTTATTTAAACATGACACGT
>JAEQML010055616.1:0-35696 GCA_016904865.1 Pissodes strobi
CCAATAATTGAAACTGTTCACCATTTCGATGTACCCCTAACAACATAATGCAATTAACCCATAATATGTCCTTGCCAACGTCAGTGTCAAGAAAAATCCTCAGTCAAGCTATTTTTATAAACATCAGAGAAATGCAATTAACAATTTTTACAATGCAAGTAAAGTATGTACGAAGCCAGTGAAAAAAACATGAAAATACCATTCTATACAGTAGTAGGCCCTCTGCTACGGAGAAACAAGTTCCATATAAACACCGTTTGTTCACATCCAGTATTAGCCTTTGCACCGTTTTACGTGGGTGTTTTGGGAGTTTTAGGCGTTGTGAGTTATTAAACAACTCCGATTTATTTGTCTAATATTTTTTGTTGGGTGGTGGAGATTTCAAAAGTGTATTGCGGGAATTTTTGAATAAAATTTATTTTTAGATCTTGAGTATTTTTGACATTTGGAGAATAATAAAATGCGGACCAATCTTGCCGGGATATCTTTGGAGGGAACGATTGAAGAGTGGCAAAATAATATCCCCAGAAGCTGAGAGAGACTGCAAACTAATATCCCTGGTTTTATCTGTTGAGTATTATTTTTTCCTGGTAGTTGGCTTGATGACGGTAAGCTCTATTATTTTGTTGATATATTCCGTAGTACTTTCCCATTAGCATATGAGAAATATTGGAAGCTAGAAGTTTTGCTTCTAGCGCCCCACAGGTAAAAATTGGCGCATTTTTCAAAATTGTAAATTTTTAAAGAGTCAACAACAATACAAAACAATTTCTAAGAAAATATTTTATTGTAGCCAAACTTATAAATAAAGTTCAGTCTAAATTACATTTTTTGGCGTAAAAGTTTCGTTTTTTTAGTTTAGTAATTAAACACGTTTGATGAAGGTGCTTACCTGAAGCCTACCAGTTTGGAAACGAATTGAGATGCACGAAAAAAAAATTAAAAGTTTACAACACGTACTTTTTAAGTACTCACGCATTTTGATGCGCATTTACTTAAATATATTTTATGTTTTAAATGTGCATAGGTTAGTGTGTAAAATAATATTGCACTTATATCGTTAATATATTTATAAAAAAAAATCTAAAATATTCCACTTTTTTTCTGTTCCTATTATTTTTATATAAAATAGCAATGACGTAACTTGCGAATGCTTAATATGTTATAAATGACGTCGCCAATAATGCTGACTTCAAACTAAAACAAGACAGTATCGGATGGTACCGATAGGAAGTAATTCATTGGATGGCAAGTATTCCGTTGGCTCCGAATCTCGGCGAAAGCTGCAGCCTGGCACTGGCAGCCTGCCTCGTTGCGCCACTGCCTAAAGGCCATACTGCCATACAAGCATTCTAAACATTTAGACTATGCCCTCCGTAATTTAGACGCAATTCAAAGTAGTTTTGTGAATTATACAGGATGGCATATACAGGAAGTTTCAAAAATATGCGCCATCGCTCGTGGTATGATTCCTTATCTAAAAATATTACAAATAGTTCTTATCAACATGGGTCCGCAGATGCTTTGTTCCAAAGGTACAGAGTGTTTTGTTATTCAAAATATTTCAGAAACGGCTCTAGTAACTTCAGCAAAATTTGGGCTGTGATAAGTACTTAAATACTTTATATTTTAGCCACAAAAGGGCGCAATTCAAAACTTGACAATGCACAGCACACCACGAGCTTTTTACTGTTATTTGCATTTACTAACCATTTCCATTTTTAGATTTGTTCGTTCTTGACAACGGGGGCAGATTTGTTCCCCGAAACGTCGACCGTTTTCCAGTTTCTTTCAGATTTTTTAGCTTCGTTAGGGTCGCTAAACTAGCACTTGTGCTGTTTGCACTTTGGAGCCAGAGCCGAATCGGCTCTATCGTACACTGAAGTGGAGAAAAAGGCAAAAATTTGTAAGATAAACGTGAATGCTCCAAAACAATATAGAACATATCTACACATTCTATCTCTCGCTAAACAGCTCCGGTAAATAATTTCTTAACAAATCCAAATAGAACACAAAATCTAGTCTTTGGTAGAATAACACAGGGCCAATTATTTCATTTACAATTACATCAACTCAAATATTAATGGAAAATTGGTATTGCGAGTTTGCTATTCTTCGCCAGCCCAAATAAGCAAATTAAGGAAATGTATAATTCCGTTTCTTGTAAATGAGGCTTCATATGAAAGGGATACGGCGACGCGAATTTCTATCGTTTTACAACGGTGCGGGTCGCTACTAACTTAAAAAAAAAATTTGATTATAATGAAGAATAATATAAATGTCTAGCTATCGCAATCTTGGCTGCTAAATTTATAGGTTATGTCAATATAGGGTGTAAACAAACCGACATGTACCAACACAAATAGCCGATCCATAAAGGTGGATCGCGGTACATGTATCGGTAGATTCAATTGAATTACAGAACGCGGTTGGTTAATGGAACACAAATTAACGAACTCAGATACCTACCGGTAAATACCGCTCCAATTATCGTAAATGCCCATTTAGACACCCCCAAAAAAATCTCGTCTGGGTCCATCTCTTCTTGCACTTGTGTACAGTGATATGATTTCAGTTGTTGGTCTTGCTTGCCTGTCTACAGGCGCTGCAGAAGCATTCCCCATTTCGTTAGACACTATTTTAGTACTTGTAGAGAGGTTCTGATGCACTGTATTGAGAAGCGCCTCCTCAACCTCTTCGTCGGTAACTTCAGCGGCAGAATTTGCTTTCAAAAAGCTGCCGGTTTCCCTTAGATATTTACAAATATGTTGTTTGTTGGGGATACCTTTATTCATGATAAATTTATACTGCTTCTCTTCAATTTTTTCTGTCTTCGCCATAAATTAATAACATATGGGTTAATTCAGCCCCAGTGGTTCCAGGAATTTCTGGTCGGTAGCGAAGGCAGTAAGTAACAACTTTACAAAAACGTCTCTCCCACCTTTGACGGACGAACGTGGCATCACGACGACTACAGCCAAGGAAAAAGCAAACATGCTCGCCAAAATGTTTTCATCACACTCTACCTTAGACGTCCCCCAAAGGCAAGACTCTCCCCACCATACCAAACATCAACACTATCATGGCAGAAGTCAAGTTTTCTCACCGTGATATTCGCAAAATTCTTAAAGAACTAGATACGCAAAATGCATCAGGACCGGACGGAGTACCTGCCATCGTGTTAAAGAACTGCGCCAACGAACTAACACCGGTTTTTTCCAGGCTTTTTTTCTCTGTCTTATGGAAAAGGGATTTACCCATCTTCTTGGAAAGTCGCTCGAGTGCAACCTGTTCCAAAAAAAAGGCAAGAAAACCAAGCCCTCAAACTATCGTCCAATTGCCTTGCTTCCAATAATCTCCAAAGATATGGAACGTGTAGTCAATCAGCAACTACTCAAGTATCTCGAGAACAACAAAATAATCAACGATAATCAATACGGCTTTCGCAAAGAGAGATCGGCAGGAGATATGTTGGCCTATGTCACTCATATATGGAGTAGGCAATTGAGAACTATGGAGAGTCTCGAGCGATTGCGTCAAAGGCATTCGACAGAGTTTAGCATGACGGACTGCTCAACACACTACCGTCCTTCGGACTGCCGACCTCTCTCTGCTGCTGGCTTGCCAGTTTCCTTAAGAGCCGATCTCTGCACGTTGCAGTAGATGGACACATCTCGGACACATTCACCATCAACGTGGGCGTGCCTCAGGGCGCAATACTTTCACCAACTCTGTTCCTCATCTATATTAATGACCTTCTGACCGAAACAAATAATCCTGTTTACAGTTTTGCAGATGACAGTACCCTTGTCTCCCACTTTAGATCGGAAAAACCCTTGCCAGCGACTGAGACTCATCACCGCAGACAGGAGGAGATTACGGCAATCAATCAAGACCTGGAGAAAGTTCAAACTTGGGGAGACCGAAATTTGGTCCAAGGCATCAAAGACCCAAGCAGCAACATTTACCAAGAGGGCAAATACAGCGGGCACTGACATCGTTATGGCAGGATCGACCATTCCTTCATCCTCGTCAATCGGACTGATGGGTGTCTCGGTCAACAGCAATATGTCCTGGCATGACCACGTTGCTAACATCGCAAAATCAGCCTCCCAGAAGCTTGGGGCACTATTTCGCAACAAAAACTCTATACACCACAGCAGTTGCTCTTGCTCTACAAAGCGCAAATAACACCGTCCTTAGAATATTGCTCATATTGAGGTGCCGCACCAAAACACACCCTGAAGCTGCTGGATTCCATTCAGAAGAGAGCTGTGCGCCTCGTCGGCGACCCGGAGTTGACTCGGAATCTAGATAGTCTGGAACACCGCAGACATGTAGCCGAGATATCTCTGTTTTACAATTACTTTCACGGTAGATGTTCCCAGGATTTGGTCCACCTCATCCCGCCCCTGGCAGCTCCTGTCAGATAGTCACGACAGACGGCAAGAGCGCACCAGTTTGTCGTACAACTGGAAACACCTAGAACATCGCTTTACAAGAACTCCTTTGTCTGGCGCACTGCATCACTGTGAAACTCACTCCCAGGGCATCTGCAAAGCGCAAATAAGACCGTGCTTAGAACTTAGAATATTGCTCACATATCTGGGGTGCCGCACCAAAGCACACCCTAAAGCTGCTGGATTCCATTCAGAAGGGAGCTGTGCGTCTCGTCGGCGACCCGGAGTTGACCCGGAGTCTGGATAGTCTGGAACACCGCAGACATGTGGTCGAGATGTCTTTGTTTTACAGATACTTTCACAGCAGATATTCCCAGGATTTGGCCCGCCTTATCCCGCCCCTGGCAACTCCTTTCAGACAGTCACGACAGACGCCAAGAGCGCACCAGTTCGTCGTACAACTGGCAACATCTAGTACATCGCTTTACAAGAACTCCTTTGTCTAGCGCACTGCATCACTGTGGAACTCACTCACAGGATATCGTTTCCCACTAATTACAACTTACAAATATTCAAGAGCCATGTCAATCAACATCTTCGCACACACACCGCTCGTCGAGCGTCATAGGGTCTACCTTTAGTGCGTGTGCCACTGCCATAAAAAAAAAGCCGATATAAGGCATTTCGACGGTACACAGTAACTATATCTAAGAAAACGCTAACAAAGACTTTAACACTGAAAATCTGAATTTTAAAAAGTAAAATGAAAACCCGAAACTAAAAAATATTTACTGGATTTATTGAAATTTCAAGATCAGTAATGACCAATTCAGAGGGAAATTTGGAAATCACAATCGAAAATATCTAACACTTTCACAAAGTAAATAACCATGACTGAATATTTTTTTCAGAACAGGGCATAGTAAAGTAGATTTTTATGAATCAATTTGAAACTTGGTATTTAACGAACTTTAATAATATTGGATTTATCTCCTAAACCAAGCCAGAACTGAATAAATATTAAGAACTACTTTTTATTAGGTATGTAACTTTCTACGCGTACGATTGTATCATCAGAAAGTAAGTCAGTGGCGTAAATTTTTTTATAAAAAAGTATTAGTTCTTACTCGTACGCACGTTCCTGATGAACATCTTGTTACTAAAATATGTGCTATGTCAAGTGCTCTTAATAACATAAATTTACTAGGAAGGTTTTGAGAATATTGTGAGAAAACTGACCATTGAAACAAAAGCATCTGCAAACCCCCGTTGAACTATTTGTCTTATTTTCGGATAGGGAATTACCTCACTATCGATGGCACGTTTTTGCACGGTTCAATTTCTAGTGTTGACAAGTGTTTTTTAAGGTAAAACGTTTAGGTATTCTTTTTTATGTCTGCAAATTAATGAAAACCCTGAACATAAACTGGACCATAAATCCAAACAGTGACTGTTCCGGCCAAAACGGGACGCAGAAACCTATAATTTGTATCAAAGGCCTGCATAAAAAATGTGTTGAGAATACAACACTGTCACACTTAAATTACATAGTCTGTTTCAAATGACAGCACAAAGAATCCCCCTGACAGGTCCTCTTTTTTGTCTCAGCACCCTGTTTTCTTTACTACCTAGCAAAATACCTCTTTTACTGCAGTATGGACATAAAAATAATAAAACTGTAGCAGAATTCTCATAAATTTTTGCATGCAGAAAATATACAAATTGAAAAACAAATTTTTCATATTTACCAAACAGTGAACACGTCGAACATATTTTTTGGCTGTGCGGTGGCGCTTTTCTTTCAGTTTTTGGGAATGTAATTTTTTTATTTCCAAACCCTACTTATAGTCGTTAAAAGTACAATACTCAAAGGGTTATTTTGGCAGGATAAAATGTTAAATTGGATATCCCCCACCTGTACATTATACAGAGATTTCCATAATTTATTATTATATTGTGTAGATCAAAATTGTCTATACTGGTTTACTTACATGTAATTTTACCTTTTAGAATAATCCCATCTTCTACATGCCATTTCTTGGACTCTACGCTCTAATCATATCCCTAGAGTTTATAGTATTTATCACAAGAGCATTTGTAGACGGCCTTCAGCTACAAAAGCGGGCACTAGTGATGACCATCTTTATGATGTACAATTGGTCATCTGTAGCGTGTACCTTCGCTAGGTCCATGTCATGTTGTGACTTATAAATTCTGGTAAAATTATGAAAATAAAATGGTGTATTAGCTAATATTGTTTTATTTGAAAAAGGTCTAATTGACCTTCCCAGGTTTAAACACACAGTTCTAGATCCTCAAAAGAAAATTATCGAATAAAAAATCGGTAATTTTTTAGTTAACGTGTCAGGCCCATTTTGTCGTTTTTCCTCATAAACCCACAAATTGAGTGTTTTTAAGACACTTTTAGACGTTTTTTAAACCTAATACTAATCAAATGTCTTGTGAGACAGTGGAGTAATAGGAGGGGTGCTGAGTGATGTAAAAAAGTGTATAAAAATAGGAAATATTTGGTTTGCAAGGACGAATTTTGTTAAAAAATATGTGTTATTTTTATAAATATTCCAGTGGCGTAACAAGGTTAGGAAAAATTGTTCCACTGTCCCGGTGTAGTTGATTAATTTTGTATCATTCTACTAATATTTCCCTTCGTACATGACCCTCCATGCGCTTTGCTCGCTCCGAAGGCGGAACCAAACAAAATTAACTCAAACTAACCCAAGGCATGCCTTGAGTTGGTGATGCAAAATTACTGGTATTTTAGAATATTGGTAATATTACGTAATTTTCGGTAATATTGATAAAAGCTATATTTTTAACATACGCAAAGAGAACAGACAAATCCATCAAGAGAACAGAGCTCATTAAATTAACTGATAATTGTCCTAACTAGATGGCTTCAAAATGTCATACCTGATAAAGTCCGCAAGCACTGAAGAGAAATAATCTAAACTGGAACAGAACACGTTTTACGGATGACGCGGTGGTCTTTTCCTAGTTGATTCTTACTTTACAAGTTTATTACAAAAAAGTAACAAAATATTTTACTGTGCTGTGAACCCCACAGTGATGTGGACCAGCGCACAATCGCTACAGGTATTTTAGTGAATCGCAACAAGCAAAAAATCCGTCATGAATTTTAAAACGCGGCGAATTCTACGTAACCGAATATTACCCGGAAAAATACTGAAACTTTTAGATAATATTACGGTAACAAAGGAATGTTACTCAAGAGGAATGATAATATTACGGAATATTACGTAATATTATCGTAACTTTCTGATGGTAATATTCGGACCAGGCATCACTAGTTTCAGCTAATTTGATTGATTTAAAAAAATCGGAGGATCCATGACATTTATTTGAGCCGAAAAAAAGCCCCCAAAGTTTAAGTTTTCAAACAAATTTCTAGCACCACTTCACAAAAGCACTAGAATTATAGGCAACACACACCCGATTTTTTTTTTCATTATGGGCATGCCTTAGGTTAGTTTTGTTTGGTTGCGCCCCTGGAGCGAGCGGAGGGTTTTTTTATGGCAGTGGCACACACACTAAAGGGAGATCCTATGGCGCTCGACAAGCGGGGTGTGCGCGAAGATGTGGATTGACACGCCCAACTAGCAAATATAGCTCCCAGTCCATTTTAATATGTCACTGCCCCTAAAGTATATAGTTCCTAGACCCACCCTGCCACTTAAAATGTTACTCTATAAGGAATAGTCACTTTGAAGTATATCTCGAGAGTGACCGGTTAGTGTCTGCCTACCATAAAAGTGGAAAATAAACACCCCGATTGCAAGTGGCAAACATAATATAATTTAAAGAAGTGGCTGGAACTACCCGAATATTCGAATATGACACCATAAAAGACCAAAAACTTTATAGTAACTTTTTGAAGTAGCGGTCACTAACAAGTGCTACCATAATGTCTCCATTAAGTTTTGATTATTTTATAGTAACAATTTAAGTTACGGAGTAGTCGCGGCCATGACACCTAGATACTTCTAATTCCTAGGTCATTTTAGAGTTATTGTTTCTATAAAGTCGCCTCTGGGTAGTTACAATTGTCACTTTATCAATCCGAAGATTTTAAAGTTCCAAACGGGTAGGGTTGGCCTAATATATTATTGTTCCCGGTACTTTGTGGAAGCATATGGAACTATAAAGTATTTTTTGGATTAAACGGCCATATTTTTTCATGACTTTTCAGACGGACAGCCAAATGGCTCAAGCATTTTGCGTTGTCAAGCTAAACTAAAGCTTTTTTCCTTAGTTATTTTGTTATTTTTGACGGTAGACTAATATTTTAGTAGTTTCAAGCAAACTATTGTTATTTTTTTTGTAACTACATGAGTTTCTATTGCAAATAATATAATTTAAAATGTTTTGAGAGGCGCTCGAAAATTTTGTCATATAAATCCTCTATTTTTTTCAGTAAAATCAATTTTGGAATTTACCTACAAAAGGCGTTAAAATCGCATGGTAAATAAAAAATAATAATGGCTTCCATAATTATTTTCCATCATGACATTTATTCTTATGAAGTGTGAAATTGCATGAAGACGTCGCTGCGAATAAAGTTTAACATTTTAACGAAAGTTCCACATGTCGGTGGAAAACACTTGGCTGCCAGCTGCCACGAACCCGCGACTAGGCAGATTCGTAACAGATAAGTCGCATTCACCAGTAGGCTACTTTATAGTAACCCATAATAGTAACTCTTTTAGTTGCAAAAACTACCCAATACCCTAACCGGCTACTCAAAATCTTTCCCCATTTTGGTCGCAGTTACGTTTAGCAGCTACGAATACACGACGTAGCCGCCGATGGTCACCGTCCACTTTGTAGTGGCTTTGATAGTACCAGTTACGTATGCCACCATAAATGCTAGTTGGGCGGTTCTTGAATAGTTGTAGGTTGTAGTTAGGGGGAAACATATGTCCTGGGAGTGAGTTCCACAGTGATGCAGTACGCCAGACAAAGGAGTTCTTGTAAAGCGATGTTCTATGTGTTTCCAGTTGCATACGACGAACTGGTGCGCTCTTTTGCCGTCTATCGTGACTATCTGACAGGCGTGGCCAGGGGCGGGATGAGGCGGGCCAAATCCTGGGAACATCTGCCGTGAAAGTATCTGTAAAACAGGGACATCTCGGCCACATGGTGGCAGTGTTCCAGACTATGCAGATTCCGGGTCTTCTTAGTGTGTGCTTTGGTGCGGCACCCGAAATGGGTGAGCAATATTCTAAGCACGGTCTTATTTGCGCTTTGTAGAGCAAGAGCAACTGCTGCGGTGTTACAGTTTTTTTGTTGCGAAATAGCGCACCAAGCCTCTGGGAGGCTGATTTTGCGATGTTAGCAACGTGATCATGCCAGGACATATTGCTGTTGAGCAAGACACCCAGCAGTCCGATTGACGATGATGAAGAAATGGTCGATCCTGTCATAATGATGTCAGGACTCGCCGTATTGGCCCTATTGGTAACCGTGGCTGCTTGGGTCTTTGCTGCATTGAACTGGACCAAATTTCTGTCGCCACAAATTTGAGCTTTCTCCAGGTCTTGATTAATTTCTGTAATATGCTCCTGTCTGCGGTGATAAGTCTCAGTCGCTGGTAAAGGTTTTTCTGATCTAAATTGGGAGACAAGGGTACTGTCATCTGCAAAACTGTAAATAGGATTATTCGTTTCGGTCAGCATCTCATTAATATAGATGAGGAACAGAATTGGTGAAAGTATTGCGCCCTGAATGGTGAATGTGTCTGAGATGTATCCATCAACTGCAACATGCAGAGATTGGTTCTTAAGGAAACTGGCAAGCCAGCTGCAGAGAGAGGCTTTGTTGAGCAGTTCGTCATGCCAAACTCTGTCGAATGCCTTCGAAATATGCAATGCAATCGCTCGAGACTCTCCGTAGTTCTCAATTGCCCTACTCCATAAATGAGTGACATAGGCCAATATATCTCCTGTCGATCTCTCTTTGCGAGAGCCGTATTGATTATCGATGATTATTCTCTTGTTCTCGAGTAGTTCATAATCGCTGATTATTCTGTTGTTCTCGAAGTACTTGAGTAGTTACTGATTGACTACACGTTCCATGACTTTGGACATTATTGAAAGCAAGGCAATTGGGCGATAGTTTGAGGGCGTAGTTTTCTTGCCTTTTTTAGAACAGGTTGTACTTGAGCAACTTTCCAAGAAGATGGGTAAATCTCTTTTCCGTAAGACAGAGAAAAAATCATGGAAAAAACGGGTGTTAGTTCGTTGTCGCAGTTCTATAGCACGGTGGCAGGTATTCCGTCGCTATGGGCGAAGTGAAATATTAGTAGATGATAAAAAATTAAACAACTCCAACGAGACAGGAGTCAGTGGAGCCCTTTTTCCCTAGCCTTCTTATGCCACTCGAATATTTATAAAAATAACACATATTTTTAACAAAATTCGCCCTTGCAAACTGAATACTTTCTATATTTCTAACCTTTTATACTCTACCCTGCTCACAAGACAATTGGCCACTATTAGGTTTCCGCAAATAAAACTGTTTGAGGGTACTATTAGATGCTGCTAGCTAAACTAACTGAATTCATACACAATAGTCAGCAACAAACAATAAATAAAAGAAGCAGAGGAGGGTTCATGCAAAAGCAGACATCTCCATTTAGTACAAACTTGAGAAAAACAGCAAAAACTCTTGTGTGAAAATTCGTATAGGGATATGTCTTGTTTTGAAATAAAACTGCACACTGAAAGAGTACGTGTAATAGGATTTGTCTTGTTTTGTTTTAGATATGTTACGTGTATACGTTTGGATATGTCTTGTTTTGGTTGAACTCCATAGATTTAAATGACAAATAATGTAGGATATGTCTTGCTTTGTTCGAATCTGACTAAGGTCAGCCCTAAAGTCCATCCCAGAGAGAACAAATCGACAAAAAAATCAATTTGGTAAAAAATGGATATAGCCAAAAACGACAGTACAATTGCTTGAACGCCTGCTCATACACATATTATGTATGGATCAATAAGGATTGAAAGATATTCCGCGATTACAAGTAGTACCTATTTTATATGATTATATTAATTAAAAAAAAGTTCATAAACCAGAATTTTTTTTTCCCAAATGATCATAAAATAACTTCCTTTTTCAATAAAAATTAATTTTATATAAAAATATTGGCTATGCTAAAGTGCTAACTCAAATCTACCCTCTTCAATGAACATGCTGAAATGGGGTTTAAAAAATATGACACTACACCAACATATACAATACACTTGGTGACACTTACCGCAAGATTCTGTTGCAAAATATGGAATTGAATATCTTTAGAAAGAAACAGCAGTACTCACACATAGTGATCGGCCAATATGCTTTTTTTTTGCCGATACCGATAATCGGCCGATACCGATATTTGAGTTGCCGATACCGATAAAATATCGGTATCGACACGAAATTTTAAAACGTTGATATAAAAATTATTTAATGTTAATAATATAGTATTTAATATACATACATACTAGGGTAAGTAAAACATCTAAATAGTGGCAAACATTAAAGAGATCCGCCAGCACCGCATTCTTCTTTTTGGGAGTTATATGAGAAAGTTTTGTAAGTGAACCATCAAAAAAAAGTAAAGGTATTGAAACAAATTAGAAAAACTGGAAAGGAAGGAAATTAGTTTATACCTATCAACTTCCGTAATTGACAGAAATGAATCTCCATTTGAATGGTGCGATTTCAATAAAAAGGATATGCCTTTACCTAAAAATCAAGCAGATATTTTTTTATCTGCCCCTTATGCAAGCGTCTTTAGTGAGCAAATTTTCTCCGATGCTGGCAACATTTGTTGTATTAGAAGAAATAGATTGATTCCTGAGCGTGCTAAAATCCTGATCTTTTTGCATCACAATTTGAAAAAGTTAAATTTTGATTACTAGTTAGTAGTTTATACTACATTACGTCACAAATAATCACATGTATCAAACTTTTATTTGTATTATTTCCTGTTTAGTGTAGAGGAATTGCATAAGTGCACTTTATTTGCAATGTTAAATTCTTGATGCTGTGTTATTTAAAATAATAAAAATTTATTTAAAAGTAATTTGATTGTTTTTTTGTTTTATTACAAGAAATTATAATACTAGATTTGTATTTCAAAATAAATAAAATAAAATTGCTTTAATTTAAAAAATGCCGATATTTATCGGCAAAATTTTGCCGATACCGATTATCGGCAAAATTTGCCGATATGCCGATACGATACCGATATTTATATCGCTATCGGCCGATCACTACTCACACATACAACTAGTGATATAATGCAAAATTTTGCTGAATGCAGATAATACTTGCATATTATGATACAGTAGACATCTTAATAACTTGAACAAAATTCTTTTAACGATGAAAAGGTGGTATGAGTACATGTACTCATACCATCATTTAATATAGGTAATGTATTACCTGAAATGTAAATGTACTTTAAATAAGTAGTAATATGATTAGCTTCAGCACACAAAATGTGCGCAAACATAGATGTTTAAAGAAATCAATAATATTCTTCTGAAGATATTGAGAAATTATTTGAAAAACTGATCTCAACATGGAATGAACCTAACTCAAGCTAATTTCCGAAATATCTATTTATAACTTGCTTCATTCATTATTATTACCTACATGAAATAAAACAGATCAACCATCTATCCAGTTTATTGTAATATAAGTAACTTTTCCATCACTCATAGATCCTAGAACAGCCTTCTTTTTGACAGAAACCCCTAATCTACCGAAAGCAACTAATTCAGTTGGTGTAAGTGTCCTTTCTGAATCGATACACTTTACAATAAACACAGCATGGTGTACTATGGGATCCCCAAAATATACTAAAAAATCACCACCAAATTTATCTCCACTAGTTATGTAGTATCCTCTTTCCCATAAATCTTTAAATATTGCTGCTTTCAAGGAAGTTGTAAGAGATAAAATTGTTTCCTTTGGCACTGGAATAAGACTTTGATTATTGTCTTTTAAAAGGATAGGCCATATCATGTTTTCCTTGGTAATAGTTGAAGATCGGTTAAGCTCCTCATTAAAAATACTCTCTTTAGACCTCTCATCGCCCAATTTTCTCCTATTTTCTACTATTTTATCTATCAAAGATGATAGCTGAATTCTCCGAGTTTCCTTATATTCTTTCTGTTGTGCCTGTAGCAGCGCTTTTTCAAAAGTTTCAGAGCTATCCTTGGATACTGCACAAATGCTACCATTTTCATGTATTTCAGCAAGATTTTTGTTTAAAAGTAACAAAGCCTCTTCTGGTAACAATTTAGTTGGTAGAGAAGGAATAAAACTTGTGCTTCCAATTATGTGGCCAACAATCCTATGAGCTTTTCTTAGTGTTTTCCAGTCTTCTACATCATATACAAGGATACTTTCTTTTACAAATTTTAATCTGATCATATTGAACGAGCACTTTTATCTTAAACATAGATAAATATTAAGAGGGAAATCCTAAATTTTTTTGACTCTTGTAGAATATATAACCTCATAATACTTCTGAAATACAAAATTCAAATTAAATTCCACATTTCACTTCACACAACCCAGATTAAGAAAGGGGCAGATATAACAATGAAAGGGGAGATTAGGAAGGTGTCTAGGTCTAGCCACCGATCCGGGTCTAGCCCTCTAGCCCATGATACGATAGGTCTGTTCTAGCAGCGATTTCAAACGGTTTCAAACCGTCCGGAGTTTGCGCATAACGATATAAGCGTCGCTTATATGGCTATGCGCAAACTCCGTACGGTTTGAAACCGTTTGAAATCGCTGCTAGAACAAACCTAATAACATCTCCCTGTTATTATATTATATGAGCGTCTCGCGACAGTCTTGACTTTGGCTGGCTTCAAGATGGGTAAAAGCGTTCCATCGCGTTCTAGTATAGGTGGCGTTGACTCAAGCGATTGCGTTCGCATATTATGATCATGTGTCAGAGTTAAGATCCTTTACAAAAATATAGCACTATGTAAAAATCGACCTCTCATATTGGTCGATCCGGATTGCCCTCCGCTCGCTTCGCTCGCTACGGGTGCTCACGAAAAGGAAACTAACCAGGTGCTAACCCAAACTAACCCAAGACATACCCGAAATCAAGAAAAAACTGTTAAGAAACATAATGTTAAAAAAAAGCAACGGGGTGAGACCCAGCCATCTAAACTTCTCGACAACGAGAGCTCTTGCCACAACTAGACCTATAAGCATTCTGCCAATTATGGGAAAAATGTTTGAATTGCTTGTTTCGGGGATGATTAATGAATTCATTGGATCTAGGGGTGTATTGCCTAACGTTCAATCGGGCTTTAGGGTAGGTTACAGCACTGCGACCGCACTTAGTAAGGTGACCTCCGACATTTGTAGGAACATCGATCGGTTTTACTCTCTTGTCTTGTTCTTTTAGATTTTAGTAAAGCCTTTGACCTGGTGAATCATGACCTGCTGATTGCTAAGCTGCACTATTTTGGCTTCTCCCCAGGGGCATGTGGGTGGTTTAGTGGGTACCTTGCACAGAGAAGACAAATTGTGGAGATCGACGGTAATAGATCTGATCCTTGTACTATTTATTGTGGAGTTCCGCAGGGGAGCATTCTTGACCCCTTGTTGTTCTTGATTTATGTTTCCGACCTCCCAAATCAGGCACATTCGTCTTCGGTTCATCTATACGCTGACGACACTCAGCTTCTCACATCTTTCAGGCCTCAGGATTCAGGTAGGATACTGAGTGAGCTTAACAGTGACTTGGAGCGAGTTTTCACTTGGTCAACTGGACACGGCCTGTTATTGAATGCAAACAAGAGTTCTCACCTAATTATTGGCACTGAATCAGCTAGGGTTAAATTCAACTTGTACTGTTTTGTGAACATTCATGTTAATAACATTGTAATACCTCGTGTGGAGCAAACGAAGAATCAGGGTTTGATTTTTGATGAGTCTTTGAGCTTTGAGTCGCATGTGTCGAAAAAACTGTCATTATTATATCTCAAAATGAAAGGCCTGTACCCATTTAAACACTTACTTCCCCAGCATATCAAGGTTGGTTGACTCATTGCTATTCTCACAGCTTGACTACTGTGATGTTGTTTACTATTATTTTCTCAATGCTGAGTATCAACAAAAAGGCCAATTGGCCCAGAACTCATGTATGCGTTTTGTGTATGGAGGGCGTAAGTACGACCATATTACTTCAACATACCTTGATAACTATCAGCTAAAATTTAAATTTCGCGTTGATCTTCACTTTGCGCTTTTTATGCATGGCATTCTTAACATGGGTTCTCCTGAATATTTGACTCAATATCTGATTCCTCGAAGTGACCTCCATAATCTGAATTTGAGAAATGTAGTGAGATATAACATTCCCAAACACAGCACAGATAAATTTAAAAAAATGTTTTGCTTATAGATCGATACATTTTTTGAATTCTGATATATTCCCCTTGATTACTAGCTTAAGTAGGTTTACTTTTAAAACAGTATATGCAAATGAATTAAGGAGAGAAATGTTGAATTAAAGTAATCTAATAGTGGGTTGAGGACATTTTTATGTATTTCTAACTGTTACTGTGATCGTATATTAAGTTTTGACTAGCGATTTGTATCTTTGTGTAGTCTACCTAATAACTTGTATATTGTGTTGTATATTTCGTTTAGTACTTTTGTTCGTTTGGGTGTTATGGAAGAACGTACTTTGCGAATGACACCTTTTGTATATATACATTTTATGTTGTATGCAATAAATATTTTTCTTTCTTCTTTCTTTCTTTCAAATTGATTGCATCGCGAAGACATATTGTAATACGAGATGGATCGACCAATAGGAGGGGTCGATTTTTACATGGTGCTCTATTTGTGTAAAGAATCTTAAAAAGTTTGCGATGCAAGATGCAATGAATTTGCAGCAAGTAAGTAAGTTTCTAAACAGTTTTTTTCTTCATTTTGGGTATGTCTTGGGTTACGTTGGGGTTAGCCCCTGGTTAGTTTACTTTTCTTGAGCCACCGTATCACGGTATAAATAAGTATATACGGTAGGTTCACTCGAGACAAATTTCCAATTTCGCCGACAGTTTTTACCTTCGACGCGAATCCGGATCAATCTCGTTCGCGGCCAGTTGTGGCTACACTACGAGGGAGAATTTACGGTCAGTGTGCAAAGGCCTTGATATTCTGTACTGTTGGGTCGCATTGAATAAATAATAATTATTATTAAGATCGCTACTATGGCGAGATATTGTTGTCCGGATAATTATTGTATTACAAAAGTGGGTGACGGATTTTCATTTTTTAGATGCCCCATCAAAGACCCTATCAGTTAAGATTTATAATAATTTTTGAATAATATCCAGTTTTTCAATTACACGTATTTAACGTTTAACAAATATGTCTTTATTAAAATTTTGTTATTTACCTAAATATGGATAAAGACAATAGTGAGAAAAGAAAACAAGTACGGCAAAAATAAAATGTCCGTCACCACTAGCGTGAGCAAAAATCCGTTTATGTTTTAATAATTGCGAATTTTTCACATGACCTTTTGTGTTTTTAAAGCAACTCTTATATTTTAACATTGAAAATGTTTCTATTATCCTAGTAGGTATAGAGCCTCAAATCGTGAAAAAGTGCATGCTACATTTGACACATGACATCATACGCGTGTGAGATCGTGTTAGTTTATTTACTTAAACTTAAATTTGATTTATAAGGTATCGTAATCGATTAAAATGACTAAAATAAATTGGAACTAACTGAAACTCGCCGAAAGTTGATTGAATGACTAACCAAAACTCGCCAAAAGTAACCAATACAGGCTTAAACGTACCGGTACAGGTTACGAAAATTAAATTAAGTTAAAACTAACCAAAACGAACGGAATTTTAGCGATTAACCAAAACTAACCAAAAACATTAAATTTACATATCGGAACCGATTCAAATGACTAAAAAAAATTGGAACTAACTGAAAGTAATCGAAAGTTGATTGAAAAACTAACCAAAAGTAACTAAAAGCACCAAAAAGGGCTAAAACGTATCGGAACAGATTAAACATATTAAAGTAAGTTCAAATGACTAAAATAAATAGGATCTAACTGAGACTAACCGAAAGTTAATTAAACGGCTAAACAAAACTAACTAAAAGTAACCAAAAGCGAAAGAACGGGCTAAAACAATTCGGAACAGGTTAGAATTATTATCTACCGCAACGTGATGGCTAGTTATATATTAATAGATTTTCCTATCTACAAGTAGAAGGTAATTTTTTAGGTCTTCATATCCGCACCTTTTTTTTATTTTGTTTATAATTATGTTAAAAAATATTATAATGTTAAAAAGGCATTTCATTAATTAGTTAGTTTTAATTCATTTTGGTCACTTGAACCGACACCGATACGTTACCATCAAATTTAATGTTTTCCGTTAGTTTTGGTTAGTCGCCAAAATTCGGTTAATTTAAGTTAATTTTAACTTACTTTAATATTTTTAATTTGCGCGATACGGTTTAGCCCTTTTTGGTGCTTTTGGTTAGTTGTTCAATCAACTTCCGGTTAGTTTCGGTTAGTTCCAATTTATTTTAGTAATTTGAACCGGATCCGGTACGTTTTAATGTATTTAGTTAGTTTTGGTTAGCTGCAAAAGTTCGGATAATTTGAGTTAGTCTTACTTTAATTTTTTTAATCTGTTCCGATACATTTAGTTCTTTTTGGTGCTTTTGATTACTTTTGGTTGGTTTGGGTTAGTAGATCATCGCATATGACATCATGTGTGGCAAATGTAGCATGCACTTTTTCGCAATTTGATGCCCCATAACAGCAAAAAAGAACATTTTCAATGTTAAAAGTACTACGGCAGACGTAGCGCGATGAGAGAAATTCTCACAAATGCAGCCATTCACTTGAGATATGCACCCGCTTAATAGGCCATGTTAAAGCGGACGCTAAATAAGTCAGCTAGAGTCGTGGAGAACAGCTCCGTTCGCAAAGCCATCTCCGAAAACTGACGATTTCGCAGAAAATGTGAGAAAAATAGTAGTAGTGCGAGTAATGAAGTGTTAAGACCTTTAAGAAGCTATAAATTTACTTTACTAGCTTAATATGTCCTTTTTATATTTAAAGTCCCACAATATTTGTCAGGTACCTTGAACCTTCTGCTTTATACCTGTTTTAATAGATGAATCAAGTTACAAACTGTCAAATAAATTATTTTAATAGGTATTACCTTTATTTATAATGTTTTTGAATTTAGTATACGTTACTATTTTGTATAACTTTATTACATAGTCTTATTCATTTGAATCACGTATTTAAAATTACCTTAATCGCCCTTTGAAATATCTTGTATCAAATAATAACGGAGGAAATAATTTTGCATCAGCTAATACTTTTTGAATCTCCTCTCACAGACTGCTTGCTGCTGCAGGTAGAGTAAAAACTAATTTTTTACCGTGCTGCGGCTTTTGCGTTTGATCCAAAAACATGAAACGATTTTTGCTGAGTGAATCTACTCGATATTATTTGTACTCTGACCGTATTATATCATGGGTCTAGCCGCTGAGGTCATGGTACAACTTTGTATCATGGTAACTGACTATCCAATCTATTCATCGCAAATTTTATAGGGCGACTGTAATGTAAGGGACTTGCGAATAGTTTGACAATATCACGTTCATTACTGCGCATATTTTACTTTTCTATTGTCTTACTATATAAACAATGGCTTTTCGCTACGCCCGCTACGGTGGCTCAAGATAAGGAAACTAAACAGGTGCTAACCCGAGCTAACCCAGGACATAGCCCAAATCAATAAAAAAAATATAACCTAAAAAAAAATAAGAAAACCGACGGGGTTTGAATCTTGGTCGCCGAAGACAATCATGTAGACCCCTAGAGCATCAGAGGACACACAAACGTTTGGTTGCATCGCGAAGACATAGCGCACGCAGGAACGATAATGATATTGTCGATGCGGTGAAACGAATACATGTCGCTACGTTCTAGCAAAATGTTTACAACGCGGTGGGGTAGTAGGCAGAGTGATTGCTTGCCATTCCTGCGCTGCGGGTTCGATTCCCGTCGGTCGCGACAGATGTTCTGTTTATTGTTTTTTATTAATTTACCTTTTTTTATTAATTTTGAGTTCGTTTGGGTTAGCCTTGGGTTAGTTTTGGTTAGCACCTGGTTAGTGCACGTTGATTGAGCAAAGCGAGCGGAGGGCCATGCAAAGCCATAATAATACGATAATACCTATTATTCGTTTCGCCGCATAGAAAATTGCCCTCGATTTCTAAACGCTTGTGTGTAATTGAAGATAAAACGCATATATTTAATACTCCTAAAACGTAACGGGGATATTCTAGCAGAATCACCTCTAGCGAGCTGCGGTTTCAATCCATAATGGCAGTTGGAAAGATGGGAGGGCGAGGCTTGAATTATTTAAAATTTGGAGCTTTTTTTTGAATGTCTTGACCTTAGACAAGGAAAGAAGAGGACGGAAAACATGGGAAAAAGCCTGTTACCAGCTGCCACATAAATTACTGGGTAACTTCAATAAATTAATTGCAATTATAAGTAGTAAATAATAATTAATAAGTCAAAGTAATTTTCAGTCGTAAAATAATATAGTCATTAGGTAGAGTAAGAAAAATATATTACCTACGCCTCTGTTGAATGACTCTCCTTAGTCTCCTTGAAGAAGATTTATGGCTTTATTGATTATTTGATGACTGAAAATATCCAAGATCAGGTATGAAATTACTCTCGATAATGAAATAAACATCTCTACCATGATATACTCAGAGGTAACACAATGTGTACATTATGCATTATTATTAAAACAAGAAATATGCGAATAAACTACAAGGTCAGCAGACAATAATTACCTGTGAAATGAAATTCCAGGCTGCTTCTTCTTACTTCGACTCTTGCAACCATATCCCGAACAATTTACCATTATAAATCTTAGTTTTTATCTCTCTTTGTTCAAGAACTCACAAAATAACTGCAAAATAGTACCGCCGGAACAATAGATGTGTTTGCCACATAAATAATGGCCGCCGCTCTGAAAAGGCGGGTCGCATCACGATGGTTTATACTAACCCAAATTAACCAAATCTATCAAAATTGAACGTATTGGAACCGGTTCAAATGACTATAATAAGTTGAGACCGGCTCAGATAAGTAAAATAAGTTTAGACTAAGTGGAACCAACCCAAAGTTGATTCGACGACTAACCTAAACTGACCAGATCTATTAAAATTGATTATAACGTATCAGAACCGGTTCAAATGACTAAAATATGTTGAGAATAAGTGAAACTAACCGAGAGTTGAATCGACGACTAACCCAAACTAACCAAATCTATTAAAATTGATTATAACTTGTCGAATCCGGTTCAAATGACTAAAATAAGTTTAGACTAAGTGAAACTAACCGAAAGTTGATTGGACGACTAACCCAAACTAACCAAATCTATTCAAATTGATTATAACGTATCGAAACCGGTTCAAATGATTAAAATAAGTTGAGAATAAGTGAAACTAGCCGAAAGTTGACTGGACTCCCAAACTAACCAAATCTATCAAAATTGATTATAACGTATCGGAACCGGTTTAAATGACTAAAATAAGTTGAGATCGGCTTAAATAAGTAAAATAAGTTGAGACTAACCCAAAGATGATTCAACGACTAACCCAAACTGACCAGACCTATTAAAATTGATTGTAACGTATCGGAACCGCTTCAAATGATTTAAAATAAGGTGAGAATAGGTGAAACTAACCGAAAGTTGAATCGACGACTAGATTTGCATAAACATAAATATTGACACATTGTCTTTATGTTTTAGAGACATAACCATATTCTGTCTTTCACGCTACCTGGTATAATAAAAAGAAAAAGTGTAGATTTTGTCGTAATTAAAAATCGGAAGTCGGTAGAGCAAAGACAACTGTAAAAAATATATAAATTTGTCGGTATTGTTTCCTAGTTAAGCTTAAAAAAATTAATAGAGAATTATAAGGCAACAAAAAAGTTTGATCTTTTAACGTTTTTCTCGAAATAAAATTGCTAAATTTGCAGTTATTTAGTCACAAAATACGCATAAAGTGTAATAATAATATAATACAGCGATGCAGTCTATAAAATTAATATAGTACATTTCAGCGTCAATAGTAAAATTTTAAGTAAAACTATGTAATTTATTCTGACCTTACTTGTCACAAATACATCAAAACTAAATATAAACAATACCGACAAATTTATATGACATTTGTTATACAGCTGTCATTGCTCTATCGACTTCCGATTTATAATTACGACAAAATCTACACTTTTCCGTTTTATTTATACCAGGTCGCGTGAAAGACAGAATATGGTTATGTCACTAAAACATGAAGACAATGTGTAAATATTTATGTTTATGCAAAATTAGTCGTCGATTCAACTTTCGGTTAGTTTCACTTATTCTCAACTTATTTTAGTCATTTGAACCGGTTAGGGCGGCGGCTATGTTCGGTAAAAAGCAAACTGTATAAACATAATCATAATACTTTCCCTGAAAAGAAATGCCGCCATAAAGTCTATTTTAAGTTAATTTAGCAGGCTACAGTTCTGAGCATCCAGGACGCTGCAATTGTTTCCTGGGTAACGGCGGAACAAACAATAATTATTATTTTTGACATTTTTCGGTCGCATTTTTATAATTGTCTGGCGATTTATATTCATGTATTTAAGTTAATATTTTGCACAGTCCTCTGAGAGAAGTTATTTGTATAATCTAATAGTTAATGATAAATATACCGCTGACGTATGCGACATACGCTGCTGTGATTTAATTTTTTGCACTATAACCTCAAGAAAGTCACAATATTGGCAAGTGAATAAGTGTGCCGATTGTGAGAAAGTGAGCTACCTCAGCACTTCATAACGGTTCCGGTACCTTATAACCAATTTTAATAGATTTGGTTAGTTTGGGTTAGTCGTCCAATCAACTCTCGGTTAGTTTCACTTAGCCTCCCCATATTTTAGTTACTTGAACTGGTTCCTACACGTTATAATAAATTTTGATAGATTTAGTTAGTTTGAGTTAGTAGTCCAATCAACATTTGGTTAGTTTCACTTATTCTCAACTTATTTTAGTCATTTGAAGCAGTTCCGATATGTTATAATCAATTTTAATAGATTTGGTTATGTTGGGTTAGTCGTCGATTCAACTTTCGGTTAGTTTCACTTAGTCTCAACCTATTCTAATCATTTGAAACGGTTGCGATACGTTATAATCAAGTTTAATAGATTTGGTTAGTTTGGGTTAGTCATCCAATCAAATTTCGGTTGGTTGCATTTAGTCTCAACTTATTTTTGTCATTTGAACCGGTTCCGGTACATAATAATCAATTTTGATAGATTTGGCTAGTTTGGATTAGTCGTCGATTCAACTTTCGGTTAGTTTCACTTATTCTCAGGTTATTTTAGTCATGCGGTTCCGATAGGTTATAATCAATTTTAAAACATTTGGCTGGTTTGGATTAGTGGTTTAATTAACTTTCGGTTAGTTTCACTTAGTCTCAACTTATTTTAGTCATTTGAAACGCTTCCGATACGTTATAATCAATTTTAATAGATTTGGTATTAGTTTGGGTTAGTCGGCGATTCAACTTTCGGTTAGTTTCACTTATTTTCAACTTATTTTAGTCATTTAAAGCGGTTCCGATACGTTATAATACATTTTAATAGATTTGGTTAGTTAGGGTTAGTCTAGTCTAGTTGGATTCTCTCCTGGCCGGTCGGGGTTACGGGGTCCAGTTTTCGGTCAGGATCCTCATTTTACCCCGGTTACATGTCTTGAAAATGTCAGCTCTCTAGCTATACTGGAACATGCTTAATTAAAGGGGCGTTTCATTTTGATAAGCGTTTCATTTTTTCTGACTTTACCCTCGCTAGAAGTCAGTTCAAAAACAATTTAGATACAAACTAACCAAATGAAACTGGCCTTCACGCAAAACTTTTGTCGTCGACGACTGTACTAAACAAAACTCGGACTAAACTAAACTGACAAGCACGTGGAGATGACAGTTAACATGTTTACTCTGCGGTTGTTATTCTCGGACATTGGCTTAATGTCATGCGCGGTATCCTACTCTTACCTAATCTAAAGTCTTGACGGTCCAGCGAGTTACCTGTATTGGCCCTAGTGGTTTAGTGTTTCCATGCCGCGTTTCCGACAGGACGCTGCGGGTTCGATTCCCGGTACTGGCAAGGCTTTTTATAGTTATGTTTGTAAAAAGTTTTTTTTTGTTAATTTTGAGTACGCCTTGGGTTAGCACTTGGTTAGTTTCCTTTTCGTGAGCACCGTAGCGAGCGAAGCGAGCGGAGGGCCATACGTGGGTGAAATATTAGTAGTTCTAAAATAGTAAACAAACCATATCCCTCCCATTATGGTTTATAACCGCTGCTCGCTAGAGGCGAGTTTTTAGCAGGAGCGGCTAATTGCAACCCTCCTATAGCGCCTTGCATACGCTGTTGCCAAACTTATTCTCATATTTCACTTTTCGCATGGCCCTCCCCTCGCTTCGCTCGCTACGGGGCTCAAGAAAAGGAATCTAACCTTGTGCTATCCAAAACTAACCCAAGACATACCCAAAATCAAGAAAAAGCAAAAAAAAATAAGAAAAACAAGCAAAACTAGAATAAATTTGGCAGCAGCGTATGCAAGGGGCTATTACGGCTGTTATTAGCCGCTCATATTCTAGCTAACATTTATCACAGATTGGGTAATCGGTAATCTCTGCATTTATATTATAGTCCCAGATAAACCCACACATATGGGCAAGAACCACACTCTAGAAATAAACTCCTGATTTGACAAGTGTATTTGATGTGGATTTGGTGTTTTAAATAAATGTGCCTAAATTATTATTGGTTTTAAAAATACGTGTGGAAATCGAGCCTGTATATTGTTACGTTTTTCCCGTGGGTTCTTAGCAGAATTACAACTTTTTATTCACTACCACTGTATACAATTTAACTCACTAAACTAGTCTTATAACTTTACCACTAATATCTATTCAACACTCAATGATTAACTGAACTGAACTAACTCCCGACTGACCGACTGACTGACTAACATTCGCCTTAGGTCTGCTTATATATAATCTTAAATCTATCGCGAATATTCGGGAAGTATCCCGAGGCCACTCTATATGATCTCGACGAGGCCATCGAGACAATTCCAGCGATCCTGAAACTTCGCGACCGGCCGGGCGATGAGTCATACAGACAGGGAAGCGAGCGGCACGGCGGCGGCTAGTTTTATAGGGTAGCACAAAAACGTTCGAATGGTTGTTATGCTAGCCGTAACAATATGTAATAGATTTCAATTTTTGGTCAGGTGTATTATTGGTTGTGGAATAGACTAAGTTTATTGCCATTTTATAAGATTTCTTCGCAACTAAATTATTATACTAGCACTGTATCCGTTATTGACTGCAACCTGTAAGTTATTTTTTATAATTTTAAACATTTAAAAGTCTATGTACAAAAGAATTAAAAGCTGCCATTTTATGGGAATATGGTTGATTAGATTTATTATGAATAACTGCATCTGTGCGTGAGGCTTTACGGAAAATTGAAAATTCATGAATATTTAGAAGATAATAAATCGATTTACTTTTTAGATCTAACTGTTAGCAACAAAAATTAGATTTATAAATTTTCAATTTTCCATAAACCCTTACACACAGATACAGTTATTTATAGTAAATTTTATCATCCATATTCCCATAAAATGGCAGCTTTTAATTAATTTGTACATAGGCTTTTAAATGTTGAATTATCACAAGAAATTTATTAAAAAAATTGAGCTAGTCTCCAGTACTTGAGACACTGTTGTGTAAATATGTCCTATATCGACATAATCGACATGAAAATTAATCTAATGCCACTTTAGGTCGCGTGACGCCTGAATATAGGCAACCACTTATTTGAAATTGATTGCCTATATTCTTGGGTTAGAAAGAACACGTTTTACACTAACGGTTACAAACAGCCTGCAAAATACATTCCCGTCGCAGATATCGCCTGACGGGCGTTGTTTAATGTTTACATTATTTGTAACGTTTGCATTAGAATATCTAATATTACACTTTACGCATAGCCCTCTGCTCGCTTCGCTCGCTACAGAGAATGATCAAAAACTAATCAAAACTCCCCATTGTATGACCAAAATCAAGTAAAAACTTTTTACAGATATAACCTCAAGAAAATAAAAAAACACTATAGGGAATCGAATACGGGCCGTCGAATTAGAGGTCTAACATCTTAACTACTGAACCACCAGGAGCACTTGTAAGCAATTCGTTGCATCGTAAAGACATAAGTTAAATAGGAAGGCAATCTAACGAAAACACCCGATGCCTTCCGACAAGTCGTGAATATATTTTGCAAGCTGTCTTTAACCCCTAGTCGTTTTACAAGCCAGCGCTGAAGTAGACTGCGCATGGTTATGATGTCACATCTGGGTTTCACACTTCAGTCCTTAAACGATAATTTAGAATCAAAAATTTCCTTTGATTATGGTAAATCAGGGTACAGTGTGCAGTATGATGACTGCACTTGAGGCTAGCTTTTAAGTTAATTGCCTAATGGAAGCATTAAAATATTGTTCTCTTGATTTTCTTGCATTTTTTATATCAACACATGGATTACAGTTCTGCATTAACTTAAAAGCTACCCTCGTACTGTACACTTTAGCCTGATTTATCATCATCTAACTTTTATTAAAGGCAATTTTTGATTCAAAATAATCGTTTTAATTACTTGTTACTTCCCTCATTATTATTTTTTTTTATTTTATTAGGGAATTGGACCAACTCAATCTGCTCTACACTTGCAGTACTTTTCCTGCTTAGTGGTTAAAGGCTGGTGGCGCTCAAAAGAACACCACTCCTGTGGTCGGGTTTGCGGCACAATACTTAACATTGAAGTGGTTCGACCTTTATTGGATTTCTTAAATAAATTTTAAATAAATTTCAGTGATTTTCTAAACCGCCCCCACGTTGGGCGTCAAATTGCGACACCATTTCTAGGTTTATGGTCGCTTTTCTTTTACCTACTTTGGATATTTTATTCCATTTTTGCACACTTGAAAATGTCACCGTTGCCGAAACATATGTCAAGGTTTTGTTAAAGTAAATTGTGGAAATTTAAAACCTTTGTGTTTTCCTTTAAAATTTTGCAAAGAATTTCCATCGAGTCTCAGCTAAATCAGTCATAATCTAGTACCATTATTTATGTAAATGTACCATAATCTCGAGCCGTATGTACCGGTATTCAACGACGGATTCAGCGTTGCCATTCGTAGCGACTTGTGTATTACTCTGAGACATAGCGGCGATTTACAAAAACAAGCCTATTTGTAGCGACTGTTTCAAATTTTGAATCATGTTAGGGAGTTTTGTTAATCATTGTTTTACGATTTGGAATTATGGTATTTATCTTGATTTTCAAATTATAATTGAGGACCGGGAGACACTGTCATGTCTATCGGCTCGGCTCGGATTAGATCGCATCAGTTGTGGTCCGGAGTCCGGGACTTCCACGAAATCGATCGAAATCGCCGCTAATGGTCAAAACCATTAGCGGTATTCAAAACCATTAGCGGCTAGGTCGCGTCGGTCTAGAATCGTTCCCGATGACGAAATACTACGTGCGACGCCTCCCTCACTCTCTCTTACGACTCTAGCGCCATCTAGTGTATGTGGCGATGACTCGAGCGATTGTATTCGCGCCATGCAGTGTTGCCAACGATACGGAAACTTCCGTGTTTTCACGAATTTTTGAAACTAGAACACGGACACGGATTTTATTGGGCCCGTGCAATGAAAACACGGATTTTTTTACAGATGATTTGGCGTTATTATATTTATGTGTCATATGTCCATTTTAATATAATTCGCTTAATTTTAATCGATATTTCATATAGATATTATTCAATCCTAAAAATAGATGAGCCAATCAACTGGTCCCTTTAGTCTCAAAGATGCGTTGATAAATCGGAATTTCTAAATTATGACGATCACTGACAATTTTGGGCTTTGGGTCAAACGCTCAATGCGAAAGTAATTTCACCATGAGCGCCGGTAGGAGGGGGCAGTTGCCTGAAGTATTAAAATAATGCATAGTATAAAAATACATTTCAAATTCATTGGAATTTAGAAAAACTATCTACACGTTATTTTTATTGACTTCCTCCTCCCCCCTCCTCCCTCCTGAAATTTGTTCTGCCGGCGCCCATAATTTCAACATAATATGAATCTAATTAAAACAAAGAAATTGTTTAATCACTAGTACCATTAATAGAAGTCTGCTGGCTTCATAGGTGGTCAAAAATATATTGTGCTCTATTTAAGCCAGTCAAATCAATGTTAAAAAATGGTAAAGACGGATTCGGCATTGTCTTTGAGTTATCCTAAGTTGATTATTTGTAAAAAGAAGAATTATTTTATGCTTGTTTCGAATAAATGGATTAAATAAGAAGAGTTTCTCTGCTTCTCATTTTAAGCGTCGTAAGCTGGTAAGCAACTATTGAATTATTTTATCATAATTACCATCATGAAAAATCCGGAGTGGTGCATGTATGACGTCAAATTCTATTTATTTTCTAGTTGAACATTTCAACTCAGTGCCATCTTTCTTCCAACAGCTTCAACAGCTTAACTCTTCGATATACAATTGATTTGACGTTTACAGTAACCATTTTTAAGCTACATTTCAGGGACACGGAAAAACACGGAAATTTTGAGGACTTTGCAGATTTTTCTGATTTATGGTTGGCAACACTGGCGCTATGTCTTCGTGATATCGTGATGCATTCAGTTTGCAGTATAAGCCTGGTAGTAGTCAGGGTTGCCAATCTGTGGGGAATTCCCCAAAACGTGGGGAATTTCAACAGGTGTGGGGATTTTGTGGGGATATAAGCACTGTGGGGATTTTGTAACACTATAAATTATCGACAGAAAAAGCAACATGCTTTATATTTTCACGTGATTTTTTTCATTCATAAAATTAAGTAAACCATTTTTAATTAATTTTTAGCTATTTTAATGAATAGACCGGAAACCATGTTGCGATTATTTTCATTACTTACTCCAAATCCTTTGTTTGTCTGAGCTCCAAATAGTCCAAATCTGACAAAGCTAAAAAAATCATGAGGGATGTGGGGAATTGTGGGGAATCGCGCAAGTTTTTGAGGGGAAAACGGGTCAGAGCAGTTGGCAACTGCTGCAAGTGGTAGTCTAGAGCACAAAATATGTGGTCTAGAGGTTTAGATCGTTGAGTCTCAATGTTGTGTCTATCGGCGGCGGCTCGAGTTCGAACCCCGTTGCTTTTTTTTTAATTTTTTTTACGGTTAAGTTTCTAAACAGTTTTTTTCCTGATTTTGGGTTTGGGTTAGTTTTGGTTAGCAAACAGTTTTTTCTTGATTTTCGGTATGTCTTGGGTTACGTTTGGGTTAGCCCCTGGTTAGTTTTCTTTTCTTGAGCCCCCGTACCGAGCGGTAGCGAGCGGAGGACGGTACGAAAAGTGAAATATTACTTATTGTAATACGTGCCCGTACTTTGGATGCACTTATTACGAAATATACAAGCAGCTTGCATGTGTTTCCTCGAATGCATAACACAATCGTGTCGGGAACGATTCTAGACCGGCGCGACTAGTGTCAGAACCTTCTGTTTTTGTTCCATGTTCCATAATTTGTGTATTCGTTTGCCTAAATGCAATTTAGTGAATTTATCTACTGCTATGGGCAGTATACTTTATACTACTAATCAATCTTTAACTAATACATGATAATCAAATAGTACAATAATTAGTTTTGTCTTTTTTATTAATTATTGTTCCCTTCCAACTTCCAATTTTATGCATCAAAATAAAAAAATTCTATTCTGTAAAAAACACAACACATGTGTTTCTTTTCCAGTATACTACGCCCCTGTCTGAGTCAGAAGAAAGTAGCGACTTTCGTTGTAGCGATTTTCGGCTTTGGCTTTGCCACTCTGGCAGCACTGGACGGATAGTTGGCAACGCTGGCTCCTGGTGAAACCAAACAGAAACAGCTGGTTGCAGGGTTTGTTTTGTTTATTAATAACCTTTATTTATCTATGGTTTATTCATTCATTGTTTATTAAATCAGATCAGGTGAATACTGAATTGAAGAAAGCCGATTCTTTAAAGCATAATTTACAGTTATACGTACAGCAACTAATTTTTTGAACGGATTTTTTTTTTCACCTTTCAACAGATTAATATTTCGCATGGCTTTAAACGAGAGATACTCGGCTCTCCTGGACAAATGCGTCGGTTCCTTAACTACTTGGAAAAACTTCATAAACGAAAATTTAGAGGGTCGCGATAAAGAAATAGAAATAGGGAAATTACACGACATATGTAGAGAATATTGCATCATCGACAATAAACACAAACTGTCGGGGAGAGCCATATCCCTTGTTGAAGAGGCTGTTTCTGATCCGTCACAAAGCTACAGCATTGATAAAATATATCAGGAAAAGTTGTCCGAGCAAGACATGGAAGATCCTACCGCTAATGAAATATGGCAACAACTTTTCTGCAACGACGTATCTGTTCGAGAAGTTAAAGTCAAAAAGAGGAAGGACAACACTGAGTATGAAGAAGTTGACGACTCTTTACTGTGTTCCAACAGTTTCACTGCTCCATTGGACCCAATTTCAAAAGTGATTATTCGAAAACCAGTTAGAAATAAGAAATGCAAACACATCTATGATAGTCAGTCGATTTATGATTATATTAGGCAGTCTAGGAACAAGGCAAAATGCCCATACATGGGATGTAAAAATAATCACTTGACACCAGCTGATCTTCAAGAAGATAGCCAGCTAGAAGAACAGATCACACAATATCTTGCCAGTCAGCAGAGTCAAGAAAGTTCAGATGATGAATCAGATTAACTTTTTTTGTGACCGTACATTTCATAAAAATTTTATATCATTACTGGACTGAAATTTGTGTCATTGTCACTTCTGGTTTAACTAGAATCCTTCTAATCAATAAAACCATAAATTTAGTTGGCCAGTTTTTATATTAAAATAAACAATAAAAAGAATTATCAGTATATTAACAATATATGCACAATACAAAATGTAGGCTTGAGAGTTGAATAAAATGTTCATTAGGATGAATTGGATTAATCTTTTGTCACTGTTTCATAAAAATTGTATATCATTTGTTCATCTTATTGCATTATCACTTCTGGTGTAACTAGAGACTAGAATCATTTTAGGCAATAAAACAATAATATTATTTGGCCAGTCTTTTATATTAAAATAAATAAACAATAAAAAATCTTTTTTATCACTATATCAACAATATATACACAATATGTACAAAGAAATATAAACTAGTATAATTAGAGATATCATTCACTTTTAATCTTATACCTATAATTAATGTTTGTACTTAATAAAACCTAAATATAATTTACAGAAAATTAAGACTTAGAGAGTTGAATACAAATGTTCATTAATTTTACACAAACCATGGCTAATTTTAATAGTAATAAAATCAAACAATTAAATTAACAATGATAAGAACTATATGTCACTGGAAATGTCTTTCACTCGAAATAAAAGTAATATTTCCTCTGGATGTATTTTCCATGTTGTTTGTGTACCTGTCTCGTCTGTTTATACCTATATGACCACAAATATATTTTCGTTAAAAGTCGACTGAAATCATAAGAATTGTCTACAATCTATCACTTTGCAACTATAATCTAAAATATATTAGTTATATCATTTATTAGATACAATTACCAACAGATTTCATCTTTTTAAAATTGAATTTCATTCAAACAATGCTAAAGAACTTTGTGATTTTCATCTTCTCTGGCAAGTAGAAGTGACTTGAAAGTTTTCATTTACTTTATAAGAAACCTACATTAAGGCTCAAAATATAAACTAAAAGTTTAGATAAAAGTCAGGTAACTTTTTTACTTGGACACCGAAATTGCAGGCTTGTATATGGCTTTCCAGATGTGTGAAACTTATACTACTAGAGTTGTTCTTGATAAATTAGTTCATTTAAACTATCAATCTGCCACATATGTACACGGTGATCTATTATGTTTTGACCCCCTACCTTTACCTTTATTATAACAGGTACAACCAAACTTTTAAGGCTGATTTTCATATATAGGACTGTACGCCTACCACGCTGCGGCCGTCTCGAGTATTCTCTTCTTTCACAATATGACTGGACGACCGCAACACGGTCGTAGCACAGTCCTATATGTGAAAATGTAAATAAGGGCTGCAGTGTGCTTTATATGAAACATACAATTTTTTGATTTATAGTGAAACCGACACGGTAGGCGCACAGTCTTATATATGAAAATCAGCCTTAAATGTGGAAGTTTTAGAAATTTGCCTAAACCGTCAGAATATTCTATCAGACAAAGAAATTGAGCATCGAAAAGCGCAGAAACATTCACAAGTTTGCTTTTTTTAAATTGAACCACCTATTTTTTATTCCAAATTTCGATAGAGAATATTTTTCTGCAACCAAAAATATATAATTTGTTTATATTTTTCTTAGCAATTAGGTTCAAATTTAAATTCAAAATATTTACAGGTATTTCTAAACGTAGAGACTGGTAATGCCTACAAAGGTTATAAGATGTCAAGCTGCTGCCAGATTGTCTTCGATTGATCAGGCAGTATTAATTATAATTAAAAATGGGATATCCTGCTGAAGAAAAGGCTTCCAATTTCTATAATAAAACTCATTTTTATTATGCTAATAATAAATAATAAGGAAATACAACGAAAAAGAAGAACTCAGCATGATCTAAACATACAATTAGACATTTTCTACATATCCACCATTATTTTCATTTTGTATATTATTTAAAAATTTGCGATGAATTGTGTTATAAATAAATTCTGGGTGGTTATTGTTTAAATTTTCAATTTGGGCATGAATCCTTTCTTCTGAAACGGCAATGTTCTCAGTTTTCTCATAGTAAGCATTATCCTTTAAATTTCCCCATAGAAAGATGTCATTCGGGTTGAACTCGGGACTGTTAGTTGGCCATTTGATAGGTCCTCTTCGACCAATCCACAGCACATATTTATTATTTGAAAAGTCAGTGACAGGTTGAACATTGTGAGAAGGAGCTCCATCCTGCTGCCAGATCAAAGAATTATACTGTGCAAGTGGAAGCTTCGATATGGTTTTCAAGGAAATGAAAGTATCTCGTACTATTTAAATTTTCGTAATAAATGATTGGTCCTAATATACGATTGCCCAACATCCCGCACCAAACATGAATTGAACGTCTCCCCTGTGTTTTAACGGCTTGGATTTTATATGGGTTTTCAGTAGACCAAAACCGTTTGTTCCACCTATTATACATCCCAGAAGTTGTAACCGTGACTTCATCAGTAAACAAAATTCTATTTAATAAATTAGGGTCTTGCTGGATTCGCCTTAACATTTCTCTGCAAAATTGAAGCCTTTGGTTTTTGTGATCTTGCGTTAAACCCTGTACTGGTATAAATCTATAGGGGTGGTATTTGTGTTTGTGTAAAATTCACCAAATTTTGTTCTGTGATGTCATGGCTTGGCTTGCAATACTTCTTGTGCTTGATTCGGGATTGTCTAGATTTTTGATACATAGTTATTAGGTTATTATATCTATATTTTCAACAATGTTAAAAATATTTACCTGTAAATAACAATAAGACGCCGAGTTCCTCTTCATCGTTACTAACCACCATTCTTCTTTTTCGTTGTGTTTCCTCCTGGATCTCGAACGCTTTTACAATATTTTTGATTGTATTTTTACAAAGGGTAGTTCGATTGGGGTAGTCTTCGGTTTTGCAATATCACTTGATTAGCGTTAGAATTATTAGCATAATAAAGTTGAATGATGGAAGCCCTTTTCTTCAGCAGGATATTCCATTTTTAATTATAATTAATACCGCCTGATCAATCGAAGACAATCTGGCAGCAGCTTGACATCTTATAACCTTTCTAGGCATTACCAGTCTCTATCTTTAGAAATACCTAAGTTATTACCTAACTTTTAGAAAATATTTTGAATTTAAATTTGAACCTAATTGCTAAGAAAAATATAAACAAATTATATATTTTTGGTTGCAGAAAAATATTCTCTATCGAAATTTGGAATAAAAAATAGGTGGTTCAATTAAAAAAAAAACAAACTGAATGTTTCTGCGGTTTTCGATGCTCAATTTTTTTTGTCTGCTAGAATATTCGGACGGTTTAAGCAAAGTTCTAAAACTTCCACATTTAAAGTTTTGTTGTACCTGTTATAATAAAGGTAAAGGTAGGTGTCAAAATATAGTAGATCACCCTGTACAGAAGCTATCTGGTACGGAATAAATATTAGAAGGAACTATCAAATGGCGAATCTTTAGAAAAGGCGTGAATATTACTGGAAGTAAACTGGTTAAGGATATGATATGGTTGAGAAGTAAAACGAAAAGAAAATACTTGAAGCTGAGATAAAAATAGAAAATAAATCATATACCGGCATAGATATGAACAATGAGGATTCCCAAAAATAACATATTGTCTAGTTCTGTTGATAATTTTACCATAATAATAGTAAACAAATGATCACAATTCGGTCAACAGATAAAAACATGTAAAAAATGTTTTTTATTACTTAAAAATACTATAAGCCTTAAATATGTATTTGAGCAGAATCAAACGAAATTGTCCCTCATAAATCATTAACGGAAGACACTGTAGGTGGTTTTCCTATAATGTTTCAAGAAGAACTATTTCATTTAAGATGCTTAAAAGTGAAACAGTTCTAGAAACCTAACATCATATATGATTTCCATTAATAAAGAAAATACTTGTGTTTGGGAGTTCATAAAAAGTCACAAATCAGAACAAGTATTCTTCCAAGTTAGTCAAACAATCGCTGTAATAACTTCTGGCAAGAGCCAATTAATTTTAATGCCTGGTTATTCCCTAACGTTCTACAGAAAGGCATGGTTTTCTTGATTTGGATATGACTATAATTAGCTGAATTTTGTAGCGAAGTCAAGGACGCCACTTTTGATAAATATTGCCTAACTACGCCCCCTCCCCCTCCCACTCCCCTAGCGTATTCCAAAAAGTTAAATAGTTCCCCTTCATATGACTTATATTCCCAACATATATAAAAATCACTAAAATAAATAAAAACGTTATTACAACACAGGTACATCCATGTATAATTTAACGCACAATGCCTATCCTTTCTCAAACATGATCTACAAAAGCTTTGTAAACACAACTTACGAGATGAGTAAAAAATAGTGCTTTGGAAATACCTACCCAAATTTAAGACTTACAGTTATGTGAAAGAAAATGAAAGAAATTAAATTAAATTATTATAAAAAAAACTATAAACTAAATCAACCAAGTTAGAGGGTGCTAAATCATTATTTAAATATCATATTTACATAATACATAGCACTTATATGTATTTTTTACCCTACGAGTAGTAGGTATAAGCTATAATAGTAAAAAGTACATACATCACAAAACGGAGTGTAAAATTTGTTTAAATTAAAAATAAATAACAATACAGAAGGCACATGCACATTTCGGCTTCATCACGATTTACGATTTGATTTAACAATAGAAGTCACTTAAATATATCTACAATCACTGAACTTTTAATTTGCGAGTGTAGATTAAAATACGAGCAGGTACAAGGTTAAGTTTATTCATAGTGCTTTCATATTAACACACATTAAAGTTCAACATTGTTAAAAGGGAATAAAAATAATAATAAATGAAAAACAAATGTTTAGGATGACGAAACCCGAAAATTGTGCTTCTTTAAAAAAAAAACACGTAACAATAAATTCATTTCCCTCGTAACTGATATTCCTGTTGCTATAAAATAAAAGAAGTTTATTAAATCATACAACATGCATGTTAATTTATCTAATAATACAAATAGTATCACAGCCATTTTGCATATCACACATTTAAATTACTTACACACGAACGTACATACGTTGGCAAACAAAAAAATCCGCTACGTTATGGATCCTAAAATTGTCTCAATGAACAATAAATCATTTATTAATTGACTAAAAATTATAAATAACCTTTTCGGGAGTAATAATAAATATTATTTCTTGCCATTATCAACATACATGTGTGGTCCAAAGGACAAAATT
>JAEQML010055617.1:0-35686 GCA_016904865.1 Pissodes strobi
CACCAGTTTGACGTCCCTGCCAGCTAATACAATGCAGCCCCTCTTGTTACTGTTGTTTTGTCATGGCCCGTTGGCCTTTAAACAGGCTCCAAATTTTGTATTTTACGTTATTCGGAATAGTCCTAAGCCCAGATAAAGTGTGAAGGGAGGCACGGAATGTGACAAATGAAAACTAATTGTTACTAACCCTATCACAAAGCTACGAAACTATAAAACAACCATTTTTTCAAATTAAAGTGTTAAAAAGTATTCTTTTGGCAATAACTCTGAAACGGATGAAGATATCAAAGTGCGGTTTTAACGCTTTTTCTTACAAATTTAATCTACTTTTCGATTATGATATCAAAATTATACCGTATGATTTAAATAAAAAAAAACGGTTGTTATTGCGAATTGCGCCCTCTAGCAATTTTATTCGAAACTATCGGGTTCCAGCGGAACACTTACATTTCTCTTTCAGACAAGCTTGAGTTTGCTAAAAACGGATAAGTCGTTTAAAAGATACAGCGATTTAAATAATTTGACATTCAGGGGCTTCCCCCACTCTTATTAAAATCGGTACGCCAATGAGCCTGAGAGAAAAATTACGCGGTTTTTTTCAGGCTTTCTAATGATGTTATTAAAGTTATAGCTTAATATGAAAATTTTCGGAGAAATCTTGAATTTTATGATTCACCCTATTAATTGCGGCTCCTTGGGGTGGAATTTAAAGCTTAAAATTAATTTCCAGGATTTTCTCTTGGCCATTTTAGTAATATTTTTTTTTTCTGAAATTCTGCACCGAGTAGTTTCCGAGATATGGCCGGTGGCCACCCTTAATGAAACACCCTGTATATTGATAAGAAAAATTTTAGTTATTTTTGACCGATAAATACATGGTTGATGTTTCGTCCACTAATTTCGCGACACCCGATGGTATACAGTTAAATTTTAAGAGATCTCAAAATAAATTTTTCCATATAATACTTAAAAATCCCCATCACTTGTATCCCTACCTACATTAGAGGTAAGCATTTTTATAACAAAACAGCAATTTAGAAACTAATATGAAATATAATAAAATATTAGTAGGTACCTATTTAAGTTAACTATTATTATCCAAACAACTGTTGCAAACAAAAAATGTAAAATTATTTAAGAAATTTATCCCTCACATCACATCTACAACAAGAACTGATACACAAAAGACACTGTTTCATTTAACTTAACATTCCGAAGTAACGTTTGTGTTAACGAAATAAAACACTAAATTATTTAATTACTTTTTATTTGCTCAAATCGAGACCGAGACCAAACCGAGACAATACCGAGACAGAGACCGAGACCAAGGTAGTCTCGGTTTCGAGCTTCGAGACCCGAGACCGAGACCGAGACTAAATTTTTTCTTCGAGACCAATACCGAGACTTGCCAGGTACATGGATAGAGAAAGCCCGAGCCGCCTTTATGAAAAAGTGTTAACCAGTCATGACCTAACATTGAAACTACGAATGAAAAGGGAGCACTGCTATGTCTAGTACGGCATGGAAGCATGGACACTCATAGAAATTATGCTTAGACGTCTGGAATCGTTCAAGATGTAGGTGTATCAGCGATTACTAAAGATCAGCTGGGTGGACAGAGCTAATAACAACATAGTTCTCAATCGAATGGCCAAAGATCTGGAAATAGTTAAAACTACCAAAAAACGTAAATTACAGTATTTTGGTCATATTATAAGATACCCGGAGAAGTATGAGATCCTGCATCTTATTATGGAAGTGAAAATACTGGGCAAGCGTAGTCCGGGGTGAAGGAGAGCATCGTGGTTGAAAATTTTGAGGCAGTGGTAAGGAAAATCTACGGTTCTGAGCAGCTATCAATAAAATAATAATTAGCAACATAGTAGCCAACATGATAACCAACGATCGTTGAACGGTCATGGTACTAGAAGAAGACTGTAGGGTTAAGGATGAAATTAATGACCAGGGACACTTACAGATAAATAGAGTGCATTTCTTTTCAAAAACAGAGGGTTAGTGAGTTTTGGCAATACTAAGTGGTTACTTCAAAATAGGAACAGACAGTTAGGTTACTGAAAAGCTTTTGAGCTCTAAAAATTCTACTTGGCAAAATGGAACCTAGGTTACAACACGTCTAGACATAAATTACTTATCAATATATATATTTCCAAAAAAATATAATCCCTAAGTTCTTGCTTCTTTTTAGATAGTAAATGTTCAAACAACATCTGAAGAATTATCTATTTATTTATTCTTATTCTTTCTGCTCTTGGTGGATAAGTAATGCTTACAGTCATATCTATGGTTTTTTAATACACATTTTAAATTAGCAATAATTATCATAATTATTTTCGTTGTGGTTTCAATAAGATCGTAATCCGTGCCCGACCAGAGCTAGTTGGGAATATAGTTTCTCTATTTTTCAACTTTCGTTCTCCAAGCAGTTGCCCTCACATAATCAAGATGAAATTCAAGCAAGGTAACACATGTAACAGGAATTCCAAATCAGAAAATCTCTGACAACAGTTTACTTGTGAAGTTAGAAGTATATAAGGTATATTTTTATTTTTAAAAATTCCGCAAATGGAATAGTGCCACACCATTGTTACTGCGGTACAGTGCTTCATCAATGAGCTATGAGTGTTTCTAAAAATGTTTGCCATATAAATTGAACAGTAACTAATACACAATATCTATAACTCCTTTATTGGTTAAATGTAATATCAAAAGCTTGCTCAACAACAAATTCTTAGAACCAATGCTGAGATGAGATGTGTAGATTTAATCTGCCAAAAATTTCTGTCGACATTACACATCGGTATATTATCAGTTTATTTATTTTCTTGACCACCGTTTGAATCGATAAAGAAGCTGCCTGTTGAGCGACCAACTAACATGGGTGGTATTTTAGCGGTGGGCGCAAATTCTTATGTAAACTACCTTGAAGTTAAATTTCTGAAAGACGAACATCAGGTCCGTATTGATTCGACCATATAACTGGATTTTTTGCCGTGCACTGCACTCTCATTAAAAATGGTTTGTGGGCGCGTCAAGCTTAATTTTGTAAGAAAAATACAGTATTAAACATTTCTAAAGGTAAAGTTATAAAAAGAAGCAAAGAGCAATTTATCTATTTTTCTTATTATCCTTTACTGCCAACACATTACACATCAAGTAAAAAAGCTACGTCACAAAACACATTGCACTATTGCAGAGAAAATATATCTTTACATGTACCTATAAGTATCTATATGAATATTATAGAAATTCCTCAAATTGAAATTCAAATAAATTTTATCAATATAGCAAAACTTTTAATACTAAATACAGGCAACATAACAACATTACATTTAAAATATCAATACTAAAAATGACAATATCAAAAATGTACTTTTTTTTTCAAAACATGTATAAAAACAGTTTTGTTTAGCATGTTGTATAACAGCCCTTCTAAAACCTCTTACACCAACTATATGTCTTATTGTTTCTGGTAGTGAGCGGTAAGCACATACTGCCATATAGTATGGACTCCTTTCATAAAATGATGAGCCGTGGGCAGGGACCCTCAGATTATTTCCACCTCTAGTTTCTAACTCCATACCTCGATCATAAAGCTCACGATTCATCACGAAACGATCTGGATTTCTTTTCACCAGCATAACCAGTGAAAGAAAATACAAAGAAGGAACTGTCATTATGTCCAGTTCTTTAAAGTGTTCTCTACACGATGTTTGAGGAAGTAGGCCCAACATGCACCTAATAATCCTTTTTTGGGTAACAATGTTTCTTTGGGCCACCCTAGAGGATCCCCACGAAGAACTACCATAATTGATCAATGACTGGACATAAGTAAAATAATAAACACGAATACAGTCTACGGAAACAATGTTTTTAACCTACGAATTGTCGCACATGCACTATTGAGCCCTGAATTCAACCGATCAATGTGATCTTCCCAACTTAGGCAACAATCCAATTTTACCCCCAGAAAACGGTACAACTTCGTTACAGTGATAGACTTGTTATTCAATTTTACAAGAACCGACTCCCGGCTTTCTCGCTTTGAAAAAGTCAGAAGTTCGGTCTTACCTGCATTCAGTCTTAGAGAGTTATCCGAGCACCACCTAGCCATCTCCTCCATCACCCGCGAACAACCCTCCGACAAACCAAACAGGGAACGGTTAGCCAGCAACACCGACGTATCATCTGCATACTGGCAAACCAATCCCCCACCCAGCCCGCCAAAGGGGTCGTTCACATATAAAATAAAGAGAAGAAGGAAGGAATTTTGGAACATCATGCCAGAGAATAAATAATTGCCCGTTGAGCGATCAACTAACATAGATGGTGTTATTATTTATTATTCTGCGATCGTGGAACAAGAGGTTATGAAAAAGGTATCATATAATGCACATTAAATATTAGTAAAGGTATCAAATATGCTAATGTAACACTTCCTTCGCCGTTATAGTATTGATTTAAAATTTTAGCACCAAGTACGTTACACCTAGCACTATCTAGCACCCAGCTTACAGAGCTAGCACACCCCCCAGCGAATTACAGATAATTTTTACCGGGGGGGGGGCTAATGTAACGCGAGCCCCCTCCGGTTTTATATTTCCCTTTAAATTTTGGCACTGTCTACTATAAACCTAGCACTATCTAGTATCCATCTTATAAAGCTAGCACCACACCACTTCTCAAATTTTAGTACAATTTTATCGGAAGTGGTGTGGTGCTAGCTTTGTAAGTTGGATACTAGATAGTGCTAAGTTTATAGTAGACAGTGCCAAAGTTTAAAGGGAAATATAAAAACGCGAGGGGCTCGCGTTACATTAGTCCCCCCCCTCCGGTAAAACTTATCTGTAATTCTCTGGGGGTGTGGTGCTAGCTCTGTAAGTTGGGTGCTAGGTAGTGCTAGGTGTAACATAAGTGGTGCTAAAATTTTAAATCAATACTATAACTGGGAGGCAAGCGTTACATTAACCCCCCCACCCCAGTAAAACTGTTCTAAAACTCGAGAAGTGAGGTGGTGCTAGCTTTGTAACTTGGGTGCTAGATAGTACTAGGTGTATAGTAGACAGTGCTAAAGTTTTAAGGGAAATATAGAAACGGGAGGGCTCGCGTTACGTTAGCCCCCCCGGTAAAAATGCTCTGTAATTCACTGGGGGGTGTGGTGCTAGCTCTGTAAGTTGGGTGCAAGGTAGTGCTAGGTGTAACGTACTTGGTGCTAAAATTTTAAATCAATACCATAAAGGGAAAGCAAGTGTTACATTAGCCCCCCGCCGGTAAAACTGTCCTAAAACTCGAGAAGTGGGTTGGTGCTAGCTTTGTAACTTGGGTGCTAGATAGTGCTAGGTGTATAATAGACAGTGCTAAAATTTTAAAGGAAATAAACAAACGGGTGTGGCTCGCGTTACGTTAGCCTTCTACCCGGTAAAAATGCTCTGCAATTCACTGGAGGGTGTGGTGCTAGCTCTGTAAGTTTGGGGCTAGGTAGTGCTAGGTGGGTGCAATAGGGTGCTAAAAACTAAAGCTATTGGACAACCGGTGGGGGGGGGGCACTGTAACGGACCCGAGAGTATGATGTCTAAAGCTACATTTCGCTACATAAAACAGAAAAAAAAACATTTAATTAAATTCAAACAGATTTGATATTGCTAATAACTTTAATAATTTTTGTTGTCAGATAGGAGAAAGTTTGTCAAGGGAAATAACTCCACCTGATAATTTTAAGGAAAATGTTGATAGGTGTAATAAAAGTCTATTTCGCTTGAGAGAAGCCATAGAACAAGATATCAAAAAAATTATAATTTCTCTTAAGTTAAAAAAATCTCCTGGACCAGATGGAGTTCGCTTAAAGAAATTGTAAATGAGGTATCGCCTATTTTAGCTTATTTGATTAATTTAAGTTTTAGAATAGGTGACTTTCCGGAACCTTTAAAGCTAGGAGAAGTTAAACCCTTGTTTAAAAATGGATCAAAACCAGCAATGTGCAATTACAGACCAATTTCTTTAATTTCTAATATGTTGAAAATTTTTGAAAAAATTACTAAACAACAAATGCTAAGATTTTTGAAGAAACAACAAATTTTATCTTTAAAGCAATACGGTTTTAGAACCGGAAAACCTACCTAAGACGCAATATTCGACTTAACAACGAACATTTATAAAAGTCTAGATCAAAAACAACCATCTCTGTGTGTCTTTGTGGACTTGACAAAGGCTTTCGACACAGTTTGTCATCAAAAACTAGTTTACAAACTTGACCAAATTGGCATCAAAGGAAGTGTTTTAAATTTGTTTAAAAGTTATCTAAACGGCAGATGCCAGTACGTTAAAATTTAAAATTGATGGTGTGAGTAGTGAGCTTGAAGCAGTTACTTGTGGCGTACCGCAGGGGACGGTTTTGGGCCCACTGCTTTTTACTATTTACATAGACAATCTTTTGAAGTAAAATGGACAAGGCAAAATAGTCGATACAGCCATTTTCTATTCAGGAAAAAATTGGAATGAGGTAAAAAATAAGGCTGAAAACGACTTGGGGTTTATACTTAAGTGGTTTCAAGGCAATAAGCCGAAAATGAGGTTTTTAACATTTTCTTCGTACGCAAACAATCTTCCCAATTTTCGTTTTCTGAATATAAGAGAAAATGTAATTATCTCAAGAATTTACTTAATCAAGTACTTGGGAATCATGATTGATGAACACTTGAGGTGGAATAAACAAATCAAAAATGTAATTTCAAAGACGCGATATTTAATAAAACGTTTTTCGCACCTTAAATGTTAGTTAAAAGCAAGTCAAATGAAGACCTTGTATTACGCACTGGTTCAATCTCAGCTTAACTATGGGATTGTTGGTTGCGGTGGAGTTAAGGATTACTATTTGAAGAACCTAGAAGCAATCCAAAAATGGATTTTAAAAGTTATTTTAAATAAAAACAAAACTTATCCTAGTTATATTTTGTTTAAAGAAGCAGGTGTGCTTGATTTGAGGCAGCTTTATTTTTTGAAGGTAATGATGCTGGTAAATAAAAACAAAATACAATTACAAACGGTTACACATGAAAAAAACATTAGGTACAAAAAAGATAACATGGTAGTTCCGGTTAGTAAAAAAGATATTGGTCACAGGTCGAGCGACTACTTAGTGCCAAAATTTTATAATACTTTGCCAAAAGAATTAAAAGAAATTGTTTGCCAAAGGTCATTTAAACGTAAATTAAAAGAATGGCTGTTGCAGGCGACAGGGTTTTTATACGCAAAGTGTATACATAGTGCCAATTGTAGATATGTAAAAAAAAAGAAAAAGAAAGGAAGGAAGAAAAGGAAAAATTCTTTAAACTTAAAAATATTACGGTGTGATTAGTACAGTATAAAAATTTTGAGTAGATTTCCTGATTGTGACTTTTCCAAGATTGTGACCTTCCATTCCAAAAATATGTCTCTTATGCCCAAATGTGAAAATTAATCTGATTTGTGGCAATTTTTAACCAAACAGTGACCTTTAGCAATAACAAGTAATATTCATATTACTTCTTTGCTTAAATGTTTATTTCTTACTTTTGCAGATACCTATAATGATTTTAATTATTGTATCTTTGGGAAATAAACTATTTTTATTTATTTTTATTTTTATTCCCAATTGTAAATTTTTGAAAATACTCCGTAATTATTCTTTAGTGCCAATGATTCAATATCTATGACATGAAATGATGATAATGCGTCTTAAAATATTTATTTTGATGCACGAATCCAATTTTGTGGATTATTTTCAAAAAGAGAAACCAAAAATTGATTCAACATATTTTTCAAAAGTTAAAAATTATAAGAATTATAATTAAATACGCAGTTAAAATAGGAATATCTTTTTTCATTTGCTGTAGTGTCCTATTTCTGCACGGCAATATTTCCGATCACATTTGGAGTAGAAAGTTTGATTACAGAAAATTATTATTGCTATTATTATCCGTTATTTTAGTTATTATTCAAGCATGGTAGTCTTCATCGATTTGATTTTGCAGTCAATCACTTTTTTATATCTTGCCGCGTCTCCATAAACTTTTTACATAGTCGTACTGGGCAGATACCTGGGATATTGTTGTTCCGAACCACCCATTTGGAAGAAGCGCAAGGTTTATCACACCATTGAGTGGTCTTACTAAGAGTTGGGTTATGTTGAATTCGGCTAGTTCTGTTTCCTTCTGAGATAACCCATCTCTTTAAAATACTATTTCATTAGACCTGATACATTCATTTTTGAGACACCCTATATATGTATATATTTTGAGACACCCTTTATACATGTAAAAGATAAATCAAGTCATAAATTGAAGTCGAGTTTTTGCGAGGTTTTTTGGAGGATATCCGAAAGGGATTGCTGGAGAACGAAAAATAGAGAGTCAGAAGCCATCGGAGTGTACGGTTTGATTTGGTGAATTGTTTTGCTTCTGTGTTGCAATTATGTCATTACAAGTCGGTAAAATGAAACTTATAATATTGTGATTAGCATAATTTGTACCATTATATATTTTAATTGATAATTAATATTTGATTGCCTAGCATGTGTGTACATTTACATATTGTTATTAACATAATTTGCATAAATATTTCTACTAATCTCATTGATAATTAATATTTGATGGCCTAACATGTGTATACATTTTCATATTGTTATTAACATTATTTGCATAAATATTTCTACTAATCTCATTGATAATTAATATTTGATGGCCTAACATGTGTCTACATTTTCATATTGTTATTAACATAATTTACATAAATATTTCTTTCTCATTGATAATTGATATTTGATGGCATAACATGTGTATATATTTTGATATTGTTATTATCATTATTTGCATAATTATTTCTTTATCTTCATGGATAATTTATATTTGATGGCATAACCTGTGTATATATTTTGATATTGTTATTAACATTATTTGCATAAATATTTCTTTATCTTCATGGATAATTCATATTTGATGGCATAACATGTATATATATTTGGATATTGTTATAAACATAATCTGCATAAATATTTCTTCTATTTTCGTGATAATTCATATTTGATGGCATAACCTGTGTATATATTTAATGAAATCGTGTTATGCTGTGATCAATACTGCTTTAAGTGAAAACATAAAATGTATTATTTGCTGTCTTTTCGTGCTAGGGTTTTAATATTAGAATGAGTGAGAGAGTACACAAGGGCCTTGATGAATCTATACTAACCATTTCCTACCCTGACGGGAGAATATCCTAGTAATAAATATAATGATCATTCTAGAGATAAGTTTAAAACTATACTATGGTATTGTCCCATATTTGCAACTAAATAGCTGGGTAGCCTCCGTAATCCAGGACCTCAGTACCTACCAGCGGCGTCTGGTTAACTAACAAAAACCTCTTCAGTTTTAAATGTATTGTTGCAATTGTGGAACTGCGAATTGTGGTACGGGAGACAGTAATTTAATTAATTATAATACTAACAGATTATACAGCATAATTCGGTTTAGGAATTAAGATCGAGGGTTTCTCTGCCGTACTCTTTCCCCTCGTGAATTCCAGGCTGAGTCCGGCACGCTTTTCTTTAATAAATTAGGCGTATTAGGAATCTGTGGTTTAATTTACATGACGCACCTTTCCCTCAAATTTCCCTAAATGTGTTCCGTTGAAGCGCATAATGAGTGAGTAAAATTGTGCAAGATATAATAGTAACACAACGTAGGGCTTGGTTTTCTTTTTAATCTAATTTGACGATCATTGGCAAAATAAAGGCAAACCACAATTTTACTTATCTGATTCAACTATGTTGAATCGACCCGGGTACGTTATACTACACTTCGTTACTAAGTTCTTCCTTAAAGTAGCTTACCAAACATTTGACGCTTTCTCCTCCTATCCAAGCTAAGTCAAATGACAAAACACAAAATGCTTTTTTTCTAGAAGCCATCTGCATTATTCTCATTTAGTGAACCTATCATGTTCTTATACTCTTCATATTTTAAAAAACAGCGCTCACCTTTCTTTTCTCCGGGTTCTGTTGTAACTGCGTTCGCTTAGCTCCTTTTGCATTAGGCGCTGCCGAAGCTCAATATCCGTAAATGAGTTAAAGGAAAAAACTTTATAATATTTTTCCATAAGCTGTTTGCCCGTCAGGTTCCACATTGTCTACACCGTATTTTCTTTGTAATCTTGACCATTTTATTGCGCCGCATATTAAACGCTCAATCTTTTAATATGTTCGCTAACTCGGATATAATTGGGTTATGGTGTAAAATGTATTTCGTTCACTAGTAATTGGTTATAGAGTAAGAGTTTATTTTGAGTAGCATTATGATTTTTCTGTTAATTAGAGGATAGAAGGCTTACTCTGCGGCAATACTTTCTTATATTTTGGCTTGACTGTGTTTATTGAAAGAGAGTTTGCTATCTAGAGTTACCATTTTAGTGAATCATATGTTATTACTGTATTTTTTGCTCTTAAATTTTGTATTTGTTTTTAGGTTTTATACTAAATAGCATAGGTTGGGTTTTTTCTTCATTAATTTTAGTGTTTCTGCTCAGTCGTTTATGGAGTCTAAGTTGTTATTGTAGATGATTTTTGAGGCGTATCAAGTTGTTATTTATCCCAAATAGGCAAGTGTCGCCTGCATATACCTATTAGGAGTTCTGTACTTGGATGCATTGGTATGTCTGCTGTGTATAGTAAGTATCCACGTGCCTAGTGTTGGAGAGTGTGGGATTTACTTGTGTCACAAATGATCTGGGTTTTAAGAAAAATGCTATGAGTTTTGTTATTGGTAGTGATATTTTCTGTTGTCTATGGAGTTTGTGTAGGAGTTCTTCATGCCAGACTTCGTGGAAGGCTGTTTCGCCGTCCAGAACTAGAACACCGGTAGATGCCCGTCTTTGCAGTCCTGGAGCTGGAGCTCAGTTGTGTGGTAATAGGGCGCTAGTTCTGTGAAAAAGTCACAATTTTGTTAGTGGCTGTGGGAATGGGGGAGGGGGGGATTTCGTCATCTGGGTCCTCATTTATTTCAATAACTATATCTCAAAGGCTGCCTCGTGGTTTATATCCTGCACCCCATTTGCTAAGGTGAATTGTATTTCCAGAGATTCGGCGGCATTCTCTCGTCGCTAGTGTACACAATTGCCCTCAGTCCATGAAGATTAAGATATGACACTGCCTTTATTTTGCATGAGCAATATTCCACAGAGACTTGTCTGTAGTGTTGACTGTAGTTAGATATTCTGTTCACTTGTCATTTTTGTAGTTTTTTTTGGCGCGTCTTTTTAGTCTGTTTCTTTGCCTTATGTTTTGTTTTATGTAATCCGGTAGTGTATATAGGTTATTTTGTCTAGTGTGTACTCCTTTCTTAGTAGTGTTTATGGCTGTTTGTAGCTCTTCGGTGAATCTAGCAATGCGGATATCTAGTTCCGCTTTAGAATGTTTGCTTGGTAGTGTCGTGATGTTTCTGATAAGTGTTCTTTAAAAGTGTTCCCTTGCATGGGTGTGTATGTGCATGCGAGAGTTCGTGTGTATTGGTTATTGTGATGCCAATCGATCAGTGATCTGAATATGATAAATCTTCAAAATGTTTTGTGTTAATGCTATGTCTAGTAAATCCGCTGTTTTGTGGTGAAAGTGTGTTAGTTATATAGGAGCCTGTATACTGTATAGTACCACTAGTATTTGTGGCTCTACATTTTCAGGATCTGTGTTTGGGTTGAAGTTCCTCGCCTCTAAGACAGCGGGTGTGTAATTGTAAAGTTTTGTGATTTTAGTTAGTATCATTAAGTTTTTTGGTGATATATATACTGAGTGTATAACAATATCTCCATCAGTTAGATGTATTTATAGGCCTGCGTAGAAGAATGTAGCGACGTTGATTGGTGGACAGCGTTGGCTCCTCCCCGTTCCCGGTCGTCTGAGTTACGACGCTTGTTGTGCATTCTGTTTCTCAATTTCAATAACTTCTAGTATTGTTCTTGTTTTGTAATTAGTCATATTCGCTATTTGTTTGCAACTGTCAAAGTTGATTTTGTGGCCACTTTGATGTTTGAGTTGAACAAGAGCCGATGTTATTTGTGTGTTGTGATGGCTAATTTGTGTTCTTCTAGCCTAACTGAGATTTTCCGGTGCTTTTGTCTCACATATATTTTACGGCAGGTTTCATATGCTACGCTGTATATTCCTTGATTTTCTAATTTGACTTTTAGGTTAAGCGGTTCTTAGAGTTATGCCTACGGTTTGCATGCAGTGGATAATATTTTGTGTTTCCGAAAAAGTGGGCAAATTCTGTAAGTTATTCCTTTGTTCTTCGGTTTTCCTGTAAGGTCTTCCTTTTGTTTTTGCTGTGTGTGCTGTTGTTGTGTTTTTGCCTTTTTGATTGCGTGATTTGTGTATTCATTCCGTTTAAAGCTGCAATTACTTTCTTTATTTCCACAGCTTTGTGGTGATTATCTGTGAGCTGTAGTGATCTCGAAATTAGTGTATTGGCAACTCGCTGTATCTGCGATGGGTGGTGAAGGGACTCGGCATTTAACTATATGGTCCATTCTGATTTTTCTAATCATGAACGGCAAGAAAAGATTGGTTGTAGTTCTCTTGGAGCTCTAGTGTAAATTACATCCAGTTTATGTGATCTAAGAACTTGAGCAGCTCTTCTTTTCCAAAAGGCAATACGACGAATACGTCATCGACGTATCTAATCCGTAGTTTTGGTTTTAGATTTGCTGTTTCTATTGGTTCGACGTAGATCATGAGTAGGTTGGCTACTACGGGTGATAGTGGTGATCCAATTGCTGTTCCTATAGTTGACTATCGTATTTAAGGTAAGCATTCTTGAGGCAGTATCCCAGATAAACCCACACCAGATGCGAAACCTCCCGCCTAACGCATGAAACAAAAATTCGTTTAAAGCTCCGCCTCCTTGGGATGGCCAGCCATCCCAAGAAATAGTCAGGCCAAGCTCTAGTGTGATTCTAAACGCGAGCCACGCGAGTCTTTTGATTTAGTCCGAGAGCGTTATGAAAAAGAATTAATCTTTATTTTATTTTTGTTAAAAATGCCTGGTTATAAGTGCCTTTATTTAAATTGTTCTACTAGAAGCGGTAGCGAAAAATCATTATTTAAATTACCCCGCGATCCTGAAAGGTATATATAAATGTTATCTAATGTACATTCCAGCACACTTATTTCCAAAATTATTGCATATTATTGCAATTATACAGTGTTTGCCAGAATATTGGCCAGATAGGTATGGGAAAATTTTTTAAAATTATGATATCGGAACTTTTGTTTTAACCAATGCATGTCTGAAAATCTAAAAACGCATTTCAACATTAAAAATATTTCCCTTTTCCTAGTATAGGGCCTCAAATCGTGAAAAAGTGCATGCTACATTTGCCACATTCATGCGTCATACGCGTGAGAGATCGTGTTAGTTTGTTTATTTAAACCTAAATTTAATTATAACGTATCGGAATCGGTTCAAATGACTAAAATAAATTGGAACTAACTGAAACTAATCGAAAGTTTATTGAACGACTAACCAAAAGTAACCAAAAGCACCAAAACGGGCTAAAACGTATTGGAACAGATTACAAAAATTAAAGTAAGATAAAACTAATCAAAACGAACCGAATTTTGGCGACTAACCAAAACTAACCGAAAACATTAAATTTAATAATTATAACGTGTCGGAACCGGTTCAAATAACTAAAATAAATTGGAACTAACTGAAACTAACCGAAAGTTGATTGGATCACTAACCAAAACTAACCATAAGCGCAAAAACGAGCTAAAACCTATCGGAACAGGTTACAAAAATTAAAGTAAGTTAAAATTAACCAAAACGAACCGAATTTTGGCGACTAACGAAAACAAACCACAAACATTAAATTTGATTATAACGTATCGGAACCAGTTCAAGTGACAAAAATAATTTGGAACTAACTGAAAGTTGATTGAATGACTAACCAAAACTAACCAAAGGTAACTAAAAGCACCAAAACGGGCTAAAACTTATCAGAACAGATTACAAATGTTAAGTTAAAACTAACCTAAATTAATCAAATTTTGGTTACTTACCAAAACTAACCAAACAAATTAAAATTACTTATGACGTACCGGAACCGGTTCAAATGACGAAAATATATTAAAACTAACTGAACTTTACCGAGAGTTGATTGAACGACTAACCAAAAGTTACCAAAAGCACCGCATCGAATTAGATTAAAAATATTGAAGTAAGTTCAAACTAACCCAAATTAACTGATTTTTTGTGACTAACCAAAACTAACCAAAAACATTAAAAATGCTTATAACGTCTAGGTACCGGTTAAAATGACTAAAATAAATTGGAACTAACTGAATATTACCCAAAGTTGATTGAACGACTAACCAAAACTAACCAAAAGTAAGTAAAAGGTACAAATCGGGCTAAAACGTATCGAAATAGATTAAAAATATTAAACCTAATCCAAATTAACCGAATTTTGGTGACTAACCAAAAATAACCAAAAACACTAAAATTGTTTAAAACGTTTCGGAACTGGTTAAAATGATTAAAATAAATTAACTGACAGTTGATGGAACGGCTAACCAAGACTAACCAAAAGCACCAGAAAGGGCTAAAACATATCGGAACAAATTAAAAATAAAAATATTAAGGTAGGTTGAAACTAACTTTAATTAACCGAATTTTGGCGACTAACTAAAATTAACCAAAGCATTAAAATTGGTTATGACGTATCAGACCCGGTTCGAATGTGTTGAAATAAATTAACACTAACTAAAACTAACCGAAAACTGATTGAATGACTAACCAAAACTAATCAAAAGTAAGCATAAACACCACAAAGGACTAAAACGTATCGGAACTGATAAAAGGTATTAAAATAAGTAACTAACCCAATTTAACCGAATTTTGACGACTAACTAAAGTTAACCAAAAACGTTTAAATTGGTTATAACGTATCAGAACCTGTTCAATTGACCAAAAAAAATTAGAATTGGCTGAAAGTATCCGAACGTTGATTGAATGACTAACAAAAAATACCCAAAAGTAACTAAAAGCACCAAAACGGGCTAAAACGTATCGAAAGAGATTAAAACTATGGAAGTAAGTTAAAACTAATACAAATTAACCGAATTTTGGTGACTAACCAAAAACACTAAAATTGGGTATAACGTATCGGAACTGGTTCAAATGACTAAAATAAATTAAAACTAACTGAAAATTAGCCTTTTCTGGTGCTTTTGGTTAGTTTTGGTTAGTCGTTTAACCAGGTTTCGGGTAATTTCAGTTAGTTTTAATTTATTTTAGTCATTTGAACCGGCTCCGTACGTTATTATCAATTTTAGTTATTTTGGTTGGTTTTGGTTAGTCATTCAATCAACTTTCGGTTACTTTCATTTAGTTCCAATTTATTTTCGTCATTTGAACCGGTTGCGATGCGTTATAACCAGTTTAAATGTTTTTGGTCAATTTAAGTTAGTCGGTAGACTTCGGTTAACTTCAACTAACTTTAATATTTTCAATCTGGGCCGATACGTTTTAGCCCTTTTTGGTTCTTTTGCATACTTTTGGTTAGTCGTTCAATCAATTTTCGGTTGATTTCAGTTCGTTTTAAATTATTTTAGTCATTTGAACCGATACGTTATAACCAATTTTAATGCTTTTGGCTCGTTTAGGTTAGTCGCCAATATTCGGTTAATTTGGGTTAGTTTTAACTTACTTTAATATTTTGAATCTGCTCCAATACATTTTAGCCCGTTTTGGTGCTTTTATTTGCTTTTGGTTAATTTTGGTTAGTTATTCAATCAACTTTCGGTTACTTCTAGCTAGTTCTAATTTATATTAGTGGTTTGAAGAGGTGCCAATATGTTTTAATCAAATTTAATGCTTTGGTTAGTTTTGGTTAGTCCTTAAAATTTGGCTCGTATTGGTTAGTTTTAACTTATTTTAATGTTTGTAACCTGTTTCGATACGATTTAGCCCTTTTTGGTGCTTTTGTTTACTTTTGGTTAGTCGTTCAATCAACTTTCGGTTAGTTTCAGTTAGTTCCAATTTATTTTCAGTATTTGAACCGGTTGCGATACGTTATAACCAGCTTATATGTTTTTGGTCAATTTAAGTTAGTCTCCAGACTTCGGTTAAATTCAACTAATTTTAATATTTTTAATCTGTGCCGATACATTGTAGCCTTACTTGATGATTTTGGATTCTTTTGGTTTGTTTTAGTTAGTCGTTCAATTAATTTTCGGTTGATTTCAGTTAGTTTTAAATTATTTTAGTCATTTGAACCAGTTCCGTTACGTTATAACCAATTTTAATGTTTTTGGTTAGTTTAGGTTAGTCGCCAATATTCGGTTAATTTGGGTTAGTTTTAATTTACTTTAATATTTTCAATCTGTTCCTATACATTTAGCCCGTTTTGGTGTTTTTATTTGTTTTGGTTAGTTATTCAATGAACTTTCGGTTACTTTTAGCTAGTTCCAATGTATATTAGTCGTTTGAATCGGTTCCGATATGTTTCAATCAAATTTAATGTTTTTGGTTAGTTTAGGTTAGTCCTTAAAATTTGGCTCGTTTTAGTTAGTTCTAACTTATTTTAATGTTTGTACCTGTTCCGATACGTTTTAGCCCGTTTTGGTGCTTTTGGTTACTTTTGGTTAGTCGTTCAATCAACATTCGGTTAGTTTCAGTTAGTTCCAATTTATTTTAGTCATTTGAACCGATTGCGATACCTTATGATCAAATTTAAGTTTAAATAAACAAACTAACACGATCTCTCACGAGTATGACGTCATGTGGCAAATGTAGCATGTACTTTTTCACTATTTGAGGCCCTATAATATAACAGAAACATGTTCAATGTTAAAATAACCTTAAATCGGCATACATTAAACCGTATTAAGGGAATTTCTATAAAAAGTCAAAGCAGCCATAATAACACAAGATTTCCAAGACCGCCAGTTTGGGAAAAAAAAGTGAATGGCTATTGCAAATTTTTATTTTTCCTGAACGCAGTCCACAACAAAACACGTTTTCAGTTAATTGGTGCAGACCAACTATTTTAATTTTGAAGAACATTTCTATAATCATACCCAGATTATTTGGTGCAGGCCGCGTATAACCGCCTCGTCAAGGTTAAAGTTGGCTGACGAGGAATTTGCCGATCTTTTGCATCTGGTGTGGGTTTATCTGGGGCAGTATGTTGAGAGGACTATTACGTGCGCAGGAAGGTTCGCGTGGTCCAATATTTATTGGACTGCTTCTTGTACTGGCATACTTGGATACAACGGTTTGACGTCAACACTGGCTAAGAAGTCTTTTGTGTCTATTGATACAGTGTCGAGTGTTTGCGTGTAGTGTTTTGAATTTTTCACATATAGGTTGTAAGATGCTAACTATACATTTGTTCAAGCTGTATACTTGCGAATTGAGAGCAATAATATACTTAGTGAGAGTGTGTGACCTTTGTGACTTTTTGGGAAGCTATAGAGTTTCGAAAATTAACTTGATTTTTCTTTAGGGATAGGCTTTTTCTTAATGTTTTATTCTATAGACGAATCTGATATTTTAGACTTGTTGTAGTTGATTTTTCGAGGTAGGTTGAGGAGTCTCTAGATGTTGATTTGCAGCTTGGGTCGTCGAGGAGATGCATAATCTTGGTCTTGTAGTCTTCGGATTCCATTACCAAAGTGGCCTTTCGCTTATTAGCAGGTAGTATCGTAATCTTCTCAGAGTTTTTAAAGTTTTTACCTCCTGGTGGGTTAAAGTCGGTTGTGGTAGATTTGACTCATTGTTGCAGATAATTTTCTTAACAAGAATTCTCTTTGGAGCTACTGCTAAGTTAAACACTAGCTTCGATTTCAGAAAGTTGGCGACTTGAGATATTGTGTACCGTTCAGGTTTTTTGGACTTTGCATGTGGATTCTCTAATTTCTCCTGGAGCTTTGCTAGTGTTTTGCTTCTATCGGTCTGCGTACGCGACTGCATTACTTGTTTGATGCGGTCCCACAATCTTCGAGGAACTCAACGGCTGATCTTTAAGTAAATACTATAGAGCTTTATTTTCGGTTCCCCTACTTTCGATCGGGTGTTTCTTATTTGTTCTTTGAGGAGTGCCGCTTGCTCTGTCTAACATGTTTTTTTTTCTTCTGGTGGTGTGGTAAGCCAGTTTTGTAAACGTTGTTGGTTCTCATTGTGGCAGTTTATTAGAAAGTTGAGATTGCATAGTAGGACACAACTTTTCTACCTCATAAATCCTGTTGAAGAAATTGTCTCCATGTTCGAAACCATCCTCGCAACTTTAGATGAGCAAACGGTAGAGCAAATAAGACGTGACGTCACAAAAAAACTCTAAATGTATGCTCGTATTTTTTTCTTTGATCTCAATAACAAGTTTCAATTTTCTTATGCTCTGAGTTATATAAAATATATTTGCCAATAAATTATTTTAAAAAAGACTGAGTAAAAATTGCCCAATATAAACATTCATTTTTCAAATTACACCACAATTTAATTTAATTTTAAAAGCGCTTTACGGCCCATCTCAAGCCGTATAATCGCATAGAAAATTATATGAAAATGTTGTGTGCAAATCGATCCAAATTTTGAAGTAGATATTTTTTGTATCATGACTTTCTAGAGTATTCCAAAATACTTTTATTTTGAGAGCGCTTCAGTTAATTAGTCTTAATCAGCTAAAGAACTATTTCCATTGTTGTATGTTGTAATGTACAATCAACCTTCCTAGGTCGAATTGATTTTTGTTTCATTATGTTCTATTAATATAGGCACATGAAATGGTCCGCTGAGTAATAATTTTACCGTACTACTTTGAGCATTTTATTCCGTATAAATTTAAGTTAATGGATGAAAGTGGACTTACCATTAAGTTTGCAAACTTATGGCGGGTGCAGTACTAGGAAAATACAATGATATATAATTTATATAATGGTCCATTGTCGTACGCAGGTTCATTGCCTTAATGCAGACATGCTAAATGGCTCGTATGTACATTTTGTTTAGTTAAGTTCCTTTTGTTGTGCGTTATTTATGCGCTGGAATTGCAGTTTATAGTTCAGCATATGGTGGGAAATGACAACGTTAAGAGTGTGATTGCATTATAATACCTAAATACGAGTTTATTAAAATATTAATAATTTAATACAAGGATATCCCAAGTCAAAATAAAAGTATTTAGAGAAGTCTAACTAAATTTAAAATGAAAATGTATTGATGGATATTTTAAATACGACGTAAGCTATCAGGATGCAGTTTTCGGTGCTTGCTTGCTTGGTCCGCAGTGCATGGGCTGCGGGTTACATGCAAAGACATTATAATATGTCTTTGGTGACATGCCTGCATTTGTGAATAGGACATGGTATAAAATAAAACCTTTAAATTTTTCCTAAAGTATATTAACTCCGAGAATTCTCAAGACCAAATTTTTTTTTTTTTTGGCAAAAATATTATTAGACAAATACAAAAAAAAACAATTTCATTTAATTCGTTTTCCATAGACAGGATTTTGCAGAAATTTCCACATATTCATATTAGTAAACGTTCACCCAGTACCTATTTAAGACAAACTTTGTGGATCGATTTATGATCAGTAGCTATCGCGTTAAGAATATTAATAGAAACAATGAATACATGTTGAAACAAGAGTTAGATAGAAATTACAAAAGACCAACTTGCATTTTCCATACATTTTCGAGACGAGATGAGGATGAAATGTAGTTTTTCAAACAATAATAAAAAAGACCCAGGTACCGGGTGAGAAGCCATATTAATACCAATACGTAAGCCACTGAAACCAAGAATTACTGTGGAGAGCAATGGCTCTATATCACTCACAGATTACCTATGAAAGCTTATGGAGCGCATGGTTAATCATAGATTAAAATGGATTTTCAGAAAAGTCACCTTCTCGTCAATCACTGATCATCTTATGGGACTGGAGATCGGCACCTAGAACTCTTTTCGTATCAGATGGCACCCCACCGCAATTTTCCTAGATGGATCCGAGACCTTCAACCGCATTATACTATCCACCTTGTCCAGGTGGAAAATCCGTGGCAATCTTTTCTCCTTTATTTTCAATTTCCTATCCTCCAGGGAGTGACATGTCAGAGTCAGACACCATCCTTCTTCCAGATTTTCCTAATTCCTAAGATTCTACAGAGATTTGTCAATAGTCCACTCTATTCCTAATAGTTATAAATAACATTTGAAATACCATTACCATCACTCATCTAAGGACGCACTGTTAAGCGAATAACTATTTTAAGATAGTCTGTCTCATTCACTGCATGAGCCCAATGTATCGGGCTTTAATTTTCACCCCTCAAATCAGCCACAGTCCACTTATGTCGGGATTGTAACTATCATCGGCAGACCTCATATACAATGGCCTCTCACTCTTACCCTCCGTAACTTTACATCGCTTTCTTGGGATGGAACACATTGAAGAATTGCGCCAAAGATGCAAAGCTTCTGGCGGGCACCACGTGGGGCCCGGGCCAAGCGTCTGCTCTGTGAATATACTCGTGCCTCATATAATTCAAGTTAGATTACGAGACCCTTACCTAGGGTTCAGCACCCAAATCATACATAAGTATTCAAACTGAACTCAATATTGCACAGAGGATTGCGGCTGGCATTGGGAGCGTTTTGCAACTCTCCCAAGCCTTGATTCTGGCTATATGTCACTATAGTAACGTCGGCAGTTTGTCTTAGTGTGTTTATAGATAGTATATCCCTAATCCATTTTACTCACAACTTGTTTGCCTCCCTTACTCCTCTTATTTACTGTCTGACTCTCGCTACCACCCCGGCGCCAACTATCGTTATTAGAAAATTATTAACCGACTCTCCATATCATACCAGCCAATCTTCAAAACGAACATTATCCCCATCCAAATCAATCGTGGCTGAATATCTATTAACAGAGATTCCACACCCTCTCTAATACAAAAGCAATTCCACAATTCGTCCACACCATTTGGTGTGGATATTTACCAGGATCAACTCCATATTTCTACCGATAGCTCAATGTCTCCCCACTCCACTGGAGTAATTCGTACAGTCTTTCTTTTTGATTCACCACCCCAGCATATTCTCCTCCAGACTATACGCCATACTCATGGCACTCAGGCATACCAGTTGGATCATCGCAATCAACACCCTTTTCTTTTCATTATATTATTAGAGAACAACAGAATAATCAGCGATAACCAATACGGCTTTCGCAAAGAGAGATCGACAGAAGATATATTGGCCTATGTCACTCATATATGTAGTAGAGCAATTGAGAACTACGGTGAGTGTCGAGCTATTGCGTTGGATATTTCGAAGGCATTCGACAGAGATTGGCATGACGGATAGCTCAACAAACTGCCCTCCTTCGGACTGCCAGCCTCTGCACCTGGCTTGCCAGTTTCCCTAAAAACCGATCTCTGCACCTTGCAGTTGATGGACACATCTCAGACACATTCACCATTAACGCGGGTGTGCGTCAGAGCGCAATACCTTAACCATCTCTCTTCTTCATCTATATTAATGACCTGCTGACCGAAATGAGTAATTCTGTTTACAGTTTTGCAGATGACAGTACCCTTGTCTCCCAATTTAGATCAGAAAAACCTTTAACAGCGACTGACACTTATCACCGCAGACAAGAGCAGATTACAGCAATTAATCAAGACCTGGAGAAAGTTCAAACTTGGGACGACAGAAATTTGGTCCAGTTCAATGCAGCAAAACCCAAGCAGATACGTTTACCAAAAGAACCCATACGGCGGGCCCTGACATCATTATGGCAGAATCGACCATTCCTTCATCCTCGTCAATCAGACTACTGGGCATCTCGGTCAACAGCAATATCTCCTGGCATGACCGCGTTGCTAACATCGCAAAATCAGCCTCCCAGAAACTTGGTGCGCTATTTCGCAACAAAAAACAGTTGCTCTTGCTCTACAAAACGCAAATAAGACCGTGCTTAGAATATTGCTCACACTTCTGGGGTGCCGCACCAAAGTACCCCCTAAGGCTGCTGGATTTCATTCAAAAGAGAGCTGTGCGTCATGTCGGAACCCGGAGTTGACCCGGAATCTGGATAGTCTGTAACATCGCAGACATGTGGCCGCGATGTCCCTGTTTTACAGATACTTTCACGGCAGATGTTCCCAGGATTTGGCCCGCCTCATCCCGACCCTGGCAATGCCTGTCAGACAGTCACAACAGACAGCAAGAGCGCACCAGTTTGTCGTACAACTGGAAACACCTAGAACATCGCTTTCAAATCAAATCAAATCAAATCAAAAAATGCTTTATTAACTAAGATTACTTGTGTACAAAGCAATAAAATAGATAGGTAGATTAGATAACACGTCACATTGACAAATCTAACTACTACCAGGTGTTACATGCTCACGTATGCAATATAAAAAGGAAAAAAAAAACAAAGGAAAAGAACAAGGTAATTAAAAGTAACACGGCAAAAATCAAGTACAACACTATACAGTTACATTTGGATAAAATTATTGAAGTCATAGGTAGTAAAATAGATACACAGGCAACACTCAAGTGAGAAACAATTGCGCAGAAAGTAAGACAAAACAAACGTCATTACCGCATTACTAAATTAAAATTTGTATTGAAAAGCTCATCCAAACAATAGTAAGGGTTGTCCATTAATAGGTTCTTCAATTGCTTTTTAAAGACCTCAGCTGACTTGATTGTACGAAGCTGTAGTGGCAAATGGTTAAAAATGGCATTAGCGTTATAAATAATAGACTTTCTTGTTAGTGCACTTGTTGGTATTGGAACTGGCACTCTCTGCGTTGATCTTGTGTTGTTTGAGTTAGGGGAGTGTATGTCATCTTGAAATTTTTTGTGCACCATCGTTGCTGTCTCGAGCACGATTAAACCCGTCAAGGTTAACACTCGCAGTTCTATAAACAAGGTTCTGCAAGTGTCCCGAGTGCCAACCCCACACATGTATCTGACAGCCCGCTTTTGCATCACAAAGACCGCGTTATAGAGTTCCCCGGCGCAACTTCCCCAAAAACACAAACCATACCTCAAGTGCGATTCAATGAGACCAAAATATGCAACCCTAACAGTCTCTCTATTTAATTGCCGACTCAAGACTCTAATACCATAGCAACCAGAAGCCAATTTTGTTTTTAACTGCTCTATATGAGTTACAAATCTCAGCTTGTTGTCCAAATAAATGCCCAGAAATTTATTTTCTGCAAGATTAGTAAGCAAGCCATCCTTTAGAGTTACATTAATATCACCTTTAAAATTCATAACACATGTTTTATTTATATTTAAAGTTAAGAAGTTAGCGTCACACCATCTTTTTACTAAATCGACATCTCTGTTTACTGTACTTTCTAGCGTTTTTATGGCTCCATAAGACGGTGACGTCATCCGCAAACAGTGTGAATTTTCCCTCTATCTTTAATCTCGTGATGTCATTTATATATAATAAGAATAATATTGGGCCCAATACAGACCCTTGAGGTACTCCAAGAGCTACATTCCTTTCGTTGGACACTTTACCACTAAACGTTACCTTTCGCGTTCTACCAGACAAGTAAGCCCTGAACCAGTCCAATGCTCTACCCCTGAATCCATATTTCTCAAGCTTATACACTAAAACTTGGTGGTCCACGCAGTCAAAAGCTTTCTTGAGGTCGCAGAATATAGCCGATGCATAATCCTTCCTATTAAGGTTGATATATAGCTCCTCCAGAAATGAATAAATAGCATCATTAGTGCTGCCTAGCATCATTAGACCTGCCTGAAATCCGAATTGCTCCCTGCTTAATATATTATTTTTAGTCAAAAAAGATACCATGCGTAGTTTTACAATTTTTCCACTATCTTTGATAAGGTGTTCAAAAGAGCTATGGGACGGAAATCCTAAGGCTGGTTAACATCACCACCCTTAAAAATAGGCACTACTGTTGCCAGTTTAAGACATTGTGGAAAATCACCCGCCAATAAGGATTCATTAATCGCTTCACAGAGAATGGCTAAAACTGAGTCAGGCAGACTTTCATAAACTTTTATTGACATGTCATCCCAACCGTGGCATTTCTTATTCCTAATTTTTGATATAACACTTTTCAGTTCTATTAAATTCGTGGGGGTGAGAAAAAATGAATCTTTTATATTTACGTGGGACATGTATTGACTAAAGTCTTTTTTACTCTCAATTTCTGATGATAGTTTGGAAGCTATTGAACAATAGAAATCGTTAATTATATTACATGAAGGATTGGACTCAGATATTGCACCATTTACATTCTTAGAATTAGTCTTTTGCCGAAGTTCATTTACTATATTCTATATCTCTCTTTGTTTATTTCTGGCATTGCTTATTTTCTGGGAATAAAAAATATTTACAGATGCTCGAATCGTGCATCGGTATATTTTTCTGTAGTTAAAAAATAAATTCATAAAGTTTTGATCATTGTAAAAATATTTTCGCAACCAATGCAAACATCTCATGTTTTTGGCTGAAACCCTTAAACCCTTGGTGAGCCAATTCTTGTTTTTCTTTTTTTTGCTTCTAATCAGAATTTTTGGAAAACAATTTTCCAAAACGCTTGTCATTCTACTGTGAAAAACACCTAGCGGTTGTTCAGAATTAAGTACATCCCGCCAGGAAGTGTCCAAACATTTTTGATTAAATCTTCTATAGTTTTTCTTTGTAAATGATCTACCCATTCTATATTTGTTCTTACCCACTTGGTTTCCCTCTGTTAAATTACATTGACAAACTATTGCCTCGTGATCAGATATACCCGCTGAGACAACATTTAACTGTACCTCCTTTAAGTCGAAGTTTGAACATAAGTAGTCAATCATCGTAGATGATTGCAGAGTTATCCTGGTTGGACAGTTTAGGTGTGACCTTAGATCGAAAGAAATAAACAGATCCTTAAGATATTGAGTGTTCTTATTAGATCCAGATAAGAAGTCAATATTTAGGTCACCACACAACAATATCTTAGCTCTAACCGGCAAGGCCGACAATAAGGCCTCAAGCTTAGAGAAGAATTCCCTGACATCACCATTGGGAAACCTATAGAGACACAACACATATGTGCTAGATACATTCACCATTGAAAATTCAAACACTTTTTCTTCCAACAATTCATTGTGGCCATTCACACCTTTACAAATACCCGACTCGAGCAGCTGCTCACTGACAAGGCATATTGTTCCCCCATGTGTATTCACAGATCGGCTATATTTGTTAATTACTACATAACTAATGAACAACGGCTCCTCCGGCCTCAGCCAGTGTTCTGACAGCATAATCATCTCAGGAAACGGCAGACTTTCCAAAAACAAAAACAACTTATCAACCTTATTTCTAATGGATTGGACATTTAAATAAACTAAGCTAAAATTATTTGGTTCCCCAGATCTTCTAAAAAATTGTGAGAGGGTGGGTGGGGTCTCTTTTCACTATCAGTAACACAGCAGTCGCCATTCCCGGATAAGCCAGCTCCAGTACCAACAGCTATACTACTATCATTAGTTGCTTTGTTGTTTGGCGCGATCTCAGCTGAAGAACCTTTGAGTAAAATCTTAGAAGCAACACATTTCGTGTTTAGAACATATTGTTTTAAAACTTTTTACTGTGTCTATAACCCTTAAAATTATTCAGTCTATAGTTTTCAATGAATCGAATACTTACATTTTTGTTGGTTATACTAAATTGGCGGATATAATCATAGACCTTTTTACAAAAGTTACTACAAAAATAATTTCTAACTACGAAGATAAAAATTTGTAAACCTAGCTATAGCCAATAGGCTTTTTAAGTTTGTCAGGTATCCTAATTTTGTACTTTGTAAATCTAAAGAAATTATGACTAAGTCAGTGTGTTCCATATTTTTAGTGTAAAGAAATATATCTTTTTTCATCTTTCCAATAGAGGCGTTAGGCATTGACAGTCCAAAGATATTGTACTCACTACTGTTCAGTTCCCGATGAAGAATGCTGGCCCATCTCTTACAGCTTTCATCTCCATATATGAGAATGGAGCTCCTTTTCTCTGTTAATCTGGCAGAGCTCTCTTGAATCTGCGAACAGGAATTCTGACCATTTTCAGTTCTGAGTGAAATGTCATAGTTGAATGGGTCCGTTCCTTCCTCAGTGTTGTTAGGCCCTCGCGATGTTTTTGGAGAGTGTGCCTTCTTGGATAGTGCAAGGTTATCTGCTTCTAACACTTTAATTGATTGAATCATATCTTGGCTGATCTTTTGAAGGTTAGCGAGATCTTGTCTTGCTCTTCCCAGTTCGTCATCTGCTTTATTTTTATTATTCCAAAGCATCGCATTTTCCTCCATCAGTTCTTCTATTTCTGCTTTTAATGATTTGATGTCGCTTATTTCACTCAATATATCTGTTTGGGTTTCAACATCAGAGGCTCTACATTCGATAGTCTGCGTCGCTAAGGACAAACTTATTGCACTTTACGTCTGTGTGCGTTTATTAAGTGTTGCAGTCATTGTTTGGGTTGCTGTATGAAGAAGCATAGATATATCTTGTTTCTTTAAAATCTTGGATTGTTCGTCTATGATCTTTGTCAAAGTTATGATTTTAGACTTGTACAATTCTATTTGTGCGATTAGCTCCGCTTCCATTTCCTTTGCCTCTCCCTCAAATGATGTGGAATGTCTCCTTAACCTAGCTATATATGTGTTTTTCGATTCCAACTCCCTTGTCCTTTCAGCCACTAAAATTTGTAAAGCCTCCATGTCTTCTTCCCCTGCTCTGCTCTGTTTGTTCTGGCATTCTTCAGAGAATGACCCCAAACATTGAGAATATTCGAAGAAATTTATAAATAATCTCTATAAAGTCTCTCTCGGGCGAATGACCCAACCTTCATTCAGACACAGTGCAGAGGCAAAAAGAGGAATATGTTCTATTGTTGCTCTCACAATCCCATTGTTACCCCATTGTTCACTGCTTAACCACAATTTACCTCCTTTTGAGGCACTCCTGCACAAAACAAACTTATAGACTACACAGATTTCAGGGTTTAACACACTGTTAACAACTTTCAGAAATTTCCATCCAGTATAACCAGTGAAAACCACGACAAACGATAACTCAACAATACAAACACCCATACATTGTCAGGCCATTTGCATAGTTTATCAAAAACTCCATTGTCTGGCGCACTGCATCACTGTGAAACTCACTCCCAGGACATCTGTTTCCTCCAAATTACAACCTACAGCTATTCAAGATCCGTGTCAATCAACATCTTTGCACACGCACCGCTGGTCGAGTGACATAGGTTCTCCCTTTAGTGACTGTGCTATTGTCATAAAAAAGTCTAACTTCTAAGGAACGAGAAGATTTTTAAAGGTGTGTTATCACGTATTATTTAATCGTTTGGTGCATGGATGTCATTTATTTCTAGATATGGCGATAAAGATCCTGGAATGACACATTTCAGTATTTCCTGCAATCACAAAGAGGGCGAAAATTTCAAATGTAGCTCAGTCACCAAAGATGAAGTACGGTCTTATCGCACAAAGTCTTTTAAAAGCCCAAATAAAATAATACAAACAAGACTTTATATTTTGACTTGTATCAAGTCCAAGTATTGCCAAAGGTACCAATCGGAGAAGCATTTTATGCCCAACAACTTAACAACTTTCCATTCATGCATTCTGCGTCACTAATGTTTTTACACAACCCAAGATTTTATACTTGGCTAGAAAATTAGGTTACTCAAGGTTGCATTGAAATCGGATCTGTTTTATTAGATTTTTCGCTTTTTTTAAGTCATATCGTCCATGTGCTAATGGTGTAGCTTCAAAGTAAAACACCTTTTACAGTCAATCTTCTTCCCATTCAGAGGCTATTCATACATGCCTGCGGATGGGGTGTTTGGTAAAGTGGAAAACTTATTAGAGCTCATAGTATAATAAAGTTGGCACTGTTGGAAAGCTTGGTAGTGGCTGGAAAATTTACGATATTAAAAAAGTCGTAAACTCTTTTCATAAACTTCAAAGAATTTCAGAGGCAAAGCGAATAATAATAAAAAGATCAGATAACCGTGTTGTTGTTAAAACGGAAAATTTTTACCGCAACGATGACCCCACTAAAATATTCAGACGTCATTAAAAAAAAATGAAGAAAATTATCATATTCTCGGAATTTTCGTTGAATTATCAAATAAAACAAAAAAAAAATCCAGCTTGAGGAAGCTACTGGTGCAGTTGGCATCTCACCAAACTGACACCAAGATCATGATTTGGAATAGCTATCTCCTATTATACACGTATTTTTAGTTGTTTAAAACTTTGTATTGTTTAATTTAAATATATTAAAAATATTAATAATACTAATAATTATTGTGATAGTTTAGATGTATTTTCTGACAATCAAAATGGTTTTAACATTAAAAGACCCATAAAACAGCCTTGAATATTTTCCAACATTTTTTTATATTTACTTTCAACCTAACAACAATAATTAGTACCAAAATGCGGAAAGAAAACAAATTAATTACCATGCAGCAGTTTATTGAGAATAACCAAATTTTTCTCTATTGGATTTGGCGCTTTTTGAGCATCTGCTCCTCAATATCAAACGTTTATTATTATTTTGTGCCTATTTTAATTTTTTTTATTGTTTCTTTATATTTAATAGTTTTAGGATAAAACGTCGTTAATTATCGAAAAAAATATTCCTGAGCTTTTGACGTGGCCGCTGTCACTCAGTATCTTACACAGTAAAGTAAAGACATTAATAAAAAGAACTTGCTCATTTCTCAGTAGATGGTATCAAGTTTTCTATATAGCGAAAATAATATGCATTCTAAGATTTCATCTGCATAGCCATTTAAAACACTATTCAAAAAATAAGCAGAATAACATTCAAAAGGAATCGTTTAAACCTTAACCCCAGTTCTATTCATGCTGTCTACCTTGCAAGCATTCACTGTCACTGCACATAATAAGCTCCAGTATGAAACGCACTTAAAATGGAAAATATTTGTTTCTTAATTAAGAATTGCACGTTTTCGTAATAGGAGATTAATTTCAGATGCAGGAATGCGTCTTGCAATTTTGATTAACGCATGTAGGAAAATATTAATGATAATTTACGTTTCATTTCAAAATGTTGAAGAGCTAATACCTATGTGAATTACAAATTCGTATATTTAGTGAAGTTTTGCTTTGCGCTGAAAATTCTATGTATGTTGGAATAGGTACGCACAATTCAATGAGTCATTCAGTATTAGTTGTTGTTTTTACAACTGTTCTGAAAAATAGTGTAAGCGACATAAGAAGTGCCTCTCTTTCACGGCTACGTCTCCATGAAGTGTGAACTGCCATTTGATAGTTATCGGAAAGTCGTATTACTGCCTTGTAGTATCTAAAAAGGACTGTATTCTATTACTGCTCTTTACCATATTGCATTTGCATTTGGATAGTTATTGGAGGAGTCGAGCAATTCTATCGATATTTTTGTGCAGTATTTGATGCCTGCGCTTTATGTTATCTATCTATATTTATCTTCTAGCCTCAAGAAATCAAAACGAATTCAAGGAGGCCAGAAATTACAGATGTCTTGTTTGCATGTGCAAAAATTAAACTTTTTAGTTTGCAGTTTTTCTCTTGGGTCTTGACTCGTTTCGCATAATAGAAGATAAGTTGGAGAAGCAAATGACGATGAAACTGAATATTTTATTTTATACAATATTTTAGTAAACAGAGTTTTTGCAAAAAGGGGTAAAGTTTTTCTTGGACAATATGTTTGATAAAGACATAAAAGGAAGCTTTCATTTTGAAAGAAATGACATTCCCAGATTAGTTCAAGTCATGGGGATTCCACAGGAAGTACATAGTCCCAGACGCCAGCAATAGGGTCAATAGTAAATGATTTTTATAATATAAGTACCCTATAATTACTAGGTTGGAGTAAATTTAATTTGTGAATGCATATGTGCGGAAAAAAGTTGCAACACGTTTTTCTTATCGAAGTTAAAAGTAAAGATTCTATTTAAAAACAAACCTAGCACCGGAGAGTCGTGTTAAAATGCCTGGCCCCGGTAGTCGGGTCGTAGAGCGGTACACCAGCTTTCCCCAACTAAACTAAAAAAGCTCCGCTGGTGTTGTACGAGGTTGCTAGGCGCGCTTATCAAACAAAAAAACTTAATTTTAACTTAACCAGAAAACACAAACAATAATTTAAGGAACAATCTATTTGCTACTAAGTCTTTTCTTTTAAATACAGCAACAATACTACAGTAAAACTTTTGCAGTTTAAAGGCGACAAAGATTTTTATTTATAAGAATATTTTAGATGAATATAACTATTAAGTATTATAGAATATTGTTAAAATTGTTGTACCTAACAGGCGAAGGAATGACAAAGACTATTAAGTAAGTAATAATAAGGATACAATGTGGAGATTGTACAGAGGCCAATTCTGTTGTTAACTCAGCACTGTATGCCTTACAACTAAATGCTCCAAACACTACAATCCGAAGTGATCACTTTGATTTCACCTAAGCTAATTACATATATGTATGCGTTCGCTAGTAGCTGCACCAATTATAAATATAGCAATAATAGTAGGTAGTAATAAATGGCCACAATAATTAAATCAACTTACCCGAAAAAATTATTGACAACTATCTTATAGCTCGACTGTCAATGCTTGATTTATATTAAAAAAAAAAAGGAAAATTAAGAGCGATTATATTAATCGGTCAGATAAACAAATGAATAAATGAAAAATAAAATTAATGAGAGCTATCTTAGAGATTGGCGGTCAATTCTTGATTTATATTAAATGAATAAGAGCGATTATGTCAGCCGGACAGAAAAAGTAATGAATAAATAAACTTAAGCTTCTGTACCATACCACTTAGATCCGGTCGGACTCTGGTGGAGGCGCCGGGCACCTGTTGGTACTGCTACGGCACTGGCCTCGAGGGCAGAACCAGCAGAGGACTCGGCAATAAAATTGGCCAGGAGACAAGATTGGCTCTAATGTAGCCTGGAGCTAGGATCTGTAGCCAGATGATTGGATTGGCCCGGAGAAAGGACTTGTAGCCCGGTAATAGAACCCTGCAATAACCCAATACGCATTAGACAAAGCCCCTTACGGCCATTAAAATCATGACGTCCTCGTGCTTCAAAAGCAGTAGAAAAAAAATAATTCTAGAGAAAATGCTTGCCAATGCGGTAGTTAAATCCCGATAAACAGGTCGGGTCAAAACACAAACAGAAACCAACACAATATATCCCCAAAGAAAGGGTAGTATTAAAGCACAATACTAAATATTGAGTCTCTATGACTGCACTAAAGCAGAAAGCTTCTCTTTTCACCGAAAGGTATTTCTAGAAGAACTCTCTATTCGTTTCAGTCAATTTGCCTTTCTCCTTCCACGAGGTTAAAAACGTCATATTTACGTCATATCAGCAAGAAGTGATGAGCCGAAAAATTACCAAGTGATTCGATACAAGGAATAATACTAAGATAATGAATGACTTAATTCTCGTTTATTATGGTGGTAAAACGACGGCGGGAGCCACAATCAATGAGCTGAAATTAAATTGTTCAAGAAATACCAGAGGATATTCCCAAACGAAGTAATAAAATATTAAAAATCGAAATCGACAGCAGCAATTATGGGAAATAGCCCATTCCTACTACCCAATGTTGCCAACAGAACCAACCGAATATTGCGAACATAGCAGCATGCCGCGTGGAAAAATAAAACAGAGGTCCCAAAAATATCTCAGAAATGATCAGCCGGTGATTGGAATTAACCGGGGGTCCCAAAAAGTTATGAAATATTCAAACCGAAAATAAAATATGAATTTGACGGATCTAATGAGACTTTACAGTAGGCTTTATTAACACAATTCTTAAAAATATAAAACGGTTTGCTGGCCGTTCTATAGTTAAGTTATACTAATAGCATCATATTATTATCCTATTCTAGTGATTTGATCAAACCTAAGCGATCTGTGGTTTGCTTATCAACTAAATAAATGTAGTCACAAAGTGTTATAAAAGCTAATACAAATATATCGTTAACCTATATTTAGAATAAAATTAATTTACATTAATAAATGCGGCAATTTTAAGCTTATTGACAGCAAATCGAATCAAAAAATTTAGAATTAATTAACCGAGGAGTATTGACCTCTTTTCAATAATTCTCACCGCAAAATACAGCATTTTTTTGCTAAATGCCACATATAAAATGAAATTTAAAAATATTCTACACTGGCCAATTCGGAATGTTACAAAGTGGTAGATTGGATGGCGTTTAGCGGTGCCCCCACCACTTCCAAAATTTGACACCGACTGTCAGAAACAAAGACTCGTGTCTACACACAGAAATATTACTTTGGATTCCTGGCTTCCGCATGCTCAGAGTACGGGTGCGTTAGTTTACAAGCGTCTAGGACCTCACGTATGGCTTTCCGCTCGCTTCGCTCGCTCCGGGGCGCAACCAAACAAAAGTAGCTGAAACTAACCCGAACTAACCCAAATTAAAAAAAAGCAAACATAATCTTAGAAAAAAAGAAGAAAAATTATGCATTGCCACCGACGAGAATGAAACTCAAGCCGCCCTCATGACAAGCAAATGCTCTGATCACTACACCACTAGACCGCTTGAAAATAATTGGCTGCACCGTAAAGACATATGTAATTGAAGTATTGATTCGGCAACTCGTACTTTGCGCATACGGAAGCCAGGAAGCCAAAGTAATATTCACTTAGAGCTAGATTTAGCAGGGTAATTTGTGACATCCCGTTTTGGTCATTAATTAGTAGTAAGTTTTTGGTACGCCCCGGTACTAATCATGCTCTCGTTTGAAGTACGAAATTTAATTCCGGTTTTGTATTCGATTTTATATCTGTTCCGCGTGACCTAGGAGGTCCGGTTTTATTGAGGCGTTGAGATACGTCGCAGTGAAATTTCCTGCGTTCGAGACGCGAAAAAAAACGTCTTGTTCAGCCTTGAAGGTTCGGTCCTTTTTCCAGAGTAGCCTTTCAGTCGTTAAGTCGATTTTATTTTTTATTCCCATATTAGCTATCCGCCCTCCGTTTAAGAGAGGTAAGTTTCTCTTTTGATTGCTGATTGTTTTGCGTTCTTGTATCTTTAGTATTGAATTATTTAACTTTTCATTCATTTCGGATCCGATTTATGAAGCTAAATTATTTCGGCATGACGTCATCCTAATTAGAGATCGGATTAGAGTTAGTAGTTCTTTTTATTTCTCCGGCGGCCTAGTTTATTATTTAATGAATATTAAATTACTCATTTTTATTCATTTCGGACTCGATTTAAGTGGCTAGATTATTCGGTGTAACGTCAAAGTGATTCGAGAGTAATTTAAGCTTTTGGGCTTCTATATTTGAATAAAATAGTCATTGTTATTTATTTTAGGGATTTTACTATCGGCCAAATTAATCATTTTATTTTATTTCCGACGAAATGTAATGTAGATTTTCGGCAATTTTAGTAGTTCGATTTACTTGACCAATTCGAGGCGATTTAGATACGGGGGTAGAACTTAATCATTAATTTCGATTACGCTTTATAAAGGGCAACTCTTTTCTACAGCCATTAAGTGCGATTAATGTTAAGACCGCTGATTTTATGGAATTTGTTATATTACCGGAGTTAGAGTCATTGCAATGGTACTTATGGGTTTTATCTTTAATTTTATTATTTATTCTTGCAATCAACTTCTAGAGATTCGTGTGGGTTGATGATTTTAATTATTAATTAGAAGCTAAACCGGGAAATTCGGTTGTTAGGGGATAGTTAATGCAGTTTCGTTTATTATTAGATACCGCACTAACGGACGCCCTCAGATCACGTCGTAAAATGTAGAGTATACATATTTTTGGCGTATTTTCGTTCATTGCCGTTTACTTTATTGAACCATGTTCTCGATTTATTAAAATTAAAGGTAGAGGCACGCTATATTTTTGATATTAATATGGGAAAGTCGTTCCGATTATCTATTTGCCAAACTCGTTTAGTGCGATGTTTTTATACAATGATATTTTGCTGCCTTTGTTTCGCTATGTGGACCTCTCTTGAATTATTGAAATTCGGTAAGAGTTATGCTTTTTATTAGATAATAATATTTAGTGTCACTCAGACCATTATTTGTCTAATTCATTCAGTATGATTTTTCATTAAAGTTCATTTCAGTGCATTTTGTTCATTATTTAGATCATATTAGAATTGTTTTATCAATATGGTGTGAATTTTATCCGTACCAGACTAGGAACGATTCATTTAATTACATTCATTTATTTTTTATTTCGTACTATGGCTGTTAGTTACTATTTTCAAGTATTATGTACGTTTATTTTGCGGTGCCAAACTCGGTCCGAATTATTGGACTGTTTATTTCCTCTTTTTAAAAGGCTTTACTATTATTTTTAACTGATGATGTCGGCTTCCCTTGGGCGAACTTAACCTTTGTAGTTTTTTGCATAACTAATATTAAGCTGTACTTGTAATACATTCCGATTGCTCTAATATATTATTACGGGGGTGCTTTTCTCATTTATTCTTTTTTTTACTTTTGGTTCATTATTGAATGAGATTTAAAATTAAAAAAAAATCTCTTTAATCGGTAATTTGAATTTCTGCTAAATTATTGTTTGTTTTTTTAGAACGCAGAGTATATAACATTTGAAACTCTGCTGAATTATATATTTTTTTCCTGGAAAGATAGTATATAATAGCAATCGATTCACATATCGTTGTGACTTGTTACTAGGGAATGTTTGCATTCCTAGGGCCCTTCCCCTGGGCAGGACATAGATTGCATTTCCACCGGACGAGGATTTAGAAGCCCTTTCACCAGGCGGAACCTTGTTGGTTCGCCTACTTGTCAGGACTGCTGTAGTTTTGGCCTAGCGGAGCTAGCTTACCTGGTGTGACCAGTTCGTCCATTGGACCGGCGAAACCTGTTGGACGTCGGAGGCCTTTTTTTCCACCCAGCCGAGTTGGTGGATGTTGGATTTTTGGTAAAGGAAAAAAGGAGATAAGTGTTTAGTTTAGATTTAGATTTAAATTGCTGTGTCTGGAATAACTGTCAATTTTATATTAGCGCACCCTTTGTCCTATTACGTTATTGCGAACAACTTATCCTAGCGGTTTTCGTGATCACGACCCCGCGCGGTAGACCAAACCCAAGTTTTCTTGTTACTACCCCAATTATTCGCGGGGGTTCTTAGGCGTTTAAGTGGTGCCTATTTCATTTTCATTTAACCTTAATATTCATAGAGTTTTGGTCAACCACTGATAATTTTTCTTTTATACTTATAGCTAAGTTCATTATTATTATATAGTTTCGTTTTTTTGGGGTTTAAACCACCCTCCATCATCGGCATCATACCTGAAAGTATTTATATCCAAATTTTGGGCCTTAGCAATTTACTTGTACGCTTTTGTATTTATCGCTATTTTTGGCTCATTTACTCTTACGCTTTTGTATTTATCGCTATATATTTTTTTGGCTCATCTAGATCTTTTCAAATAAAGAGATAGTATTGTATTTGCGGCGTTTTTATTTGGCTCGACAATTTTTCGTAGTATAACATTTTAGCTCTC
>MU191446.1:0-11947 GCA_016904865.1 Pissodes strobi
AGCGGACCGTTTATGGCTTTCATTACACTCCGAACCATCTGGGTGGTGTCGGCCTATAGGCGTTAATTTCATTTTAATGTTTACATTAAAACCTAAGGCTTTTGTATCACTTCCCGTTTAAAAGTTCAGTAATATTAAATTAATTGGGATTTACTGTATGGTGCCTCGCATTATTTCGTTGCAGGTGTACGAATAAAGGAGATAAAATAAAAGATTTTGGCCACATTAGTTTTTGGCCGAAGCAATTAGTTTGACACCTGTACGTTCGTGTATTTATTACATCTGATGCGTAAACCTGCAGCGAAGTGAATAAATTGATCCGTTACGAAATGGAATATTAAGTAACGGCTAATGTCCAGTTGTAAAGGCGCCAGTAAGACTGAATGTTACATGGAAGTGAAACAGAAGTTTAGCAAATGTTTAAACTAAAGTGTTTCAAGATTCGTGTTTCATATACAAAATGGTTAATAAGCAATATTTTTATAGATAATACAAATTCCAAATGAGAAATTAAGTTGGCTTTCGTTACCTCAGGTTTAATTCTCACCTTCTAGCAAACCAAAACTAACCTAATTAAATCGCTGTTTCGTTTCGGACCTTGCTTATTTATGGTGCAATAAGTTAGTTCATATACTTAAACTAAAAGAAGTTTTAGCGCTTTCAAATCTTTAGGTGAAATGTACAGAATAATGAACCTATAATAGTCATAACATAAAATATGAAAAAGAACTAACCTGAGCCTGAGCCTGAGGGAGAAATTTGCTATAAATCTAAGCTTTGTTGCAAGAATATTCCAATTAGAAGAGCAAAGGTAAGATCAGAAAAATCTTAACCGAAATATAAAAACTTTACCCAGAGCCCTGAATGCTCCAAGTAAAAATGCAGAGGTAAGAGTAGCAAAAAAATTTTTACCGAAATATTACTAAGGATTGCAGGAATTCTATCAAAAATATAAAGCGAAAACAAGCTGCTCTGCATCTGAACTTTATGGCAAGAATGTCCCAAGTAGAAGTGCAGAGGTAAGAGCAGAAAAAATCTTAATTAAAATATAAAAATACCAAGAGCCCAGGAATACCATCAAAGACACAGGATCAAAACTAGTGCTGGCAAAAACCGTGAAAAGTTGAAACCGGTTATTCGGTTTTCTTAAAAACCGGTTTCGGATAAAACCGGGTATTCGAATAATAGTGAAAACCGGGTAACCGGATAACCGGTTAACCGGTTAATCGGATAGCCGGTTAATCGGAAAACCGGTTAATCGGTTAATACACAGTCATCATAGGCTAAACATAATTATAATTTGTTCTTAAGCATATTTCCATTAGTTCAGTTTCCCTGCCGATTAGGGCACAATCATTAAATTCTAGTGAACCAAATTTATTCCAGTTTTTGGTCGTTATTGAAATAAACCCCAAGGTAATAATTAAATTAAAAATATTGTTTATTACAAATTACAATCGATATAAATTCTGAGCAGAAAAAATATTACAATTTTTTAAAACTTAAATAAATATAAAGGTATTCTATTAAAGGTAGATATTATTTTTCAATCGCCCTCTAAAAGCATTTCCAAATATAATCACCGTCCAGTAGGTATGTGGTATGTTACCATTCCAAATACCCAGTTTTTACTTTACTTTCTATCTTTTTTACCATTACTTGAGAACCCGGTGGCTCAGTGCCATGTAACTAGATTATCGAATAATCGATTAATCGGTTAGCCGAGAAACCGGTTATTCGGTTAATCGATTAATCGGTTAAACGAGAAATCGCGTAATCGGTTAACCGAGTATCCGGTTAACCGGTTTCGGTTTTTTGAAAAACCGCGGATAATCCGAAACCGGTTAACCGACTATCCGAAAAACCGTCTTCGGTTGCCAGCACTAATCAAAACTGCTCTAAATTTGGGTTTTATGTTAAAAATGTTTTAAGTAGTAGAGCAGAAAAAATCTCAAGTGAAATATAAATAAACAACCAGAGCCTAGAAATATTAGTAAGGATTACAGGAATATTATCAGAGATGCAGGGCAAAAATTGCTCTAAATATAAGCTTTGTACCAAAAATGCTCAAAGTAGGAGAGCAGATATAAGAGCAGAAAAAAATCTTAACCAACGTATAAAAAAAACAACCCAGAGCTCAAAGCTTAACACTATTACTAAGGAGTGCAGGAATACTACCGAAGATACAAGGCGAAAATTGATCTAAATCTAGGCAATGTTCCAAGTAGAAGAGCAAAGGTAAGAATAGCAAAAATATTAACCGAAATATAAAAACTAGCCAGAGCCCAGAGCTTAGAAATATTAATAAGGATTGCAGGAATACTATGAAAGATACAAGGCAAAAACTGCCCTAAATATGGCTTTTATGGCAAGAATGTGCCAAGTAGAATCGCAGAGTTAAGACCAGAAAAATCTTAACCGAAATACAAGGAAAATCTACCCAAAAAGTCCAGAGCTTAGCAATATCACTAACAGTTGCAGGGATACTATCAAGGATACAGCGCTCTAAACTGTATGGCAAGAATGTTCCAAGTAGAAGAGCACAGGTAAGACCAGAGAAAGATACAGGGCAATACCCAGAGCCCTGAGCCGAAATATATTACCTAGAATTGCAGAAATACTATCAAAGATATAGAATGAAAACTGCTTTAAATTTGAGCTTTATGGCAAGAATATTCGAAGTAGAAGATCAGAGATAAGAGTAGAAAAAATCTTAACCGAAGTATAAAAAAACAAGCCAGAGCTCAAAGCTTAGAACTATTACTGAGGAGAATACTAACGAAGATACAGGGCGAAAATTGATCTAAATCTAGGCTTCATGGCAACAATGTTCCAAGTAGAAGGGCAAAGGTAAGAGTGGAAAAATATTAACCGAAATGTAAAAAACTAGCCAGAGAGCCCAGAGCTTAGTAATATTACTAAGAATAGCAGGAATACTATGAAACATACAGGGCAAAAACTGCTCTAAATCTGGACTTTATGGCAAGAGTGTTCCAAATAGAATCGCAGAGGTATAAGATCTTAGCAATATTACTAATATTTGCAGGGATACTCTCAAGGATACAGGGCGACAACTGCTCTAAATCTACACTTTATGGCAAGAAAGTTCCACATAGAAGATCAGAAAAAAAAATTGAAATGTGATCAAATACGCAGGGCCCAAAGCCTAAATGCATTACTAAGGATTGCAGGAATACTATCAAAAATACAGGGAAAACTGCTATAAATTTGAACTTTATGGCAAGAATGTTCCAAGTAGAAGAGCAGAGGTACGAGTAGAAAAAAACTTAATCAAAATATAAAAAAGCAACACAATATTACTAAGGATTACAGAAATACTATTAAAGATACAGGACGGAAATTGCTCTAAATCTAGGCTTTATGGCAAGAATGTTCCAAGTAGAAGGGCAGAGGTAAGAGTAGGAGAAACCTACGATTGCAGGAATACCATCAAAGATACTGGGCAAAAAGCCACAACAGACCAAGGGTAGCAGTGGAGGACCACATCTGGACCCACTCACGTGAACGAAAATATAAAAATACTAGGCGAAATGTGCTCTAAATCTAGGCTTTATCTTAAGAATGTACCAAGTAGAAGAGCATAGGTAAGATTAGAAAAAATTTAAACCGAAATATGAAATAACCTACCCAGAGCTTAGAAATATTACCATAGGATTGCAGGAATACTATCAAAAGATACAGTTCGAAAACTGCTCTAAATCTCGGCTTTTTGGCAAGAATAATTTAAGTAGAAGAGCGGAGGTAAGAGCAGAAAAAATATTAACCAAAAAATATGAAAAAACTTCCCAGAGTCCAGAGCTTATTACTAAGGAGTGCAGGAATGCTTTCAAACATACAGTGCGAAAAAATGCTCTGAATCTGGACTTTATGGCAAGAATGTTCCAAGCAGAAGCAGAACAGAAAAAAATAATAACCAAAATATTTAAAAAAATGCTACCCAGACACAGAGCTTAAATATATTACAAAGGATTACAGGAACACTAACAAAGGTACAGGGCGAAAACTGCTCTAAATCTGGGCTTTATGGCACGAATATTCTAAGTAGAAGAGCAGAGGTAAAAGCAGAAAAAATATTAGCCAAAATATAAAAAAAATACCCAGAGCCCAGAGCTTACAAGTATTACTAAGAAGTGCAGGAATGCTACCAAAGATACAGGGAAATATGCTCTAAATCTAAGCTCTATGGCAAGAATGTTCCAAGCGGAAGAGCAGATGTAAGAGCACAAAAAATATTAGCCGGAATATAAAAAAAAACTGCTCAGAGCCCAGCCCTTACAAATATTACTAAGGATGCTGCGCATAAAGCCCATTTAAATGAGTTAGCAATATTAAATAATTAAAAAATATAAAAGAGCTTAATTGAAAACCAATAATAACTGGATATATGCTCACAAATATAGAACTAAATCAAATCGGAAGTAATAATATAACATAACAAATGATTACGAAAGATCCAAAATCAATTTCAACAAATTAAAGGCAAACACAATATGCATAAGGTGCCCTTAGTCACATCAAATCAGTAATTAAAAGTTAACAGTATAATACCTATTGCTACTAAACCTTATGCGCGTCTACCATGGTATACGTGTCTGCAGTTGTACATAAATAAATCTTAATGAATCATCTATGAAATACCATTACGTAAAATTATTATAACCAGATAGTTAATCAGTCAGAACGACAATGTTCATCATTTACCACGATATTATATAATGGGAAAAATAAGAACATATAATATGAAAATAAATACTATGAGCATTAATCAAACCACACTAGTAAATAGTATCTCTACCAGAAGTATACTGATTTAAATTAGCATCGGTAAGCTATGCTTACACCTAAACAGTTATATCAATGCGACGCAGAAAAGAAGTAAAACACGCAATTTAAGGCAACGCTGAAAATACTAAAACCACGAAAGATCACAAGCGTTCTGTGAACATAGTACCACACGCAACCCAATTTAAACTATACCTATCTCATCTGGTCTCCGCCGATATCACCTCCGGCCTTCTGAACGCAGCTGCTTGGGGACCCATAAACTATCAGTGGTAATTGAGGTAGTGCCCACCTGGACCCCTGTGGCTGCAGTCGGTACCAAAAAAGCAACCAACTGGACTGACTGACAGCTACTTGGTTAGCTACTTAACTCGCTCCAAATAAAAACCCTATCTACGTAGGGTTTTGGCTCTCTCCTACAGGCCCTCTTGAGGAAGGCAGATGGCCTATTTTGTTCCGGAATCTTCCGCACGTGGCCAGTTACCAAAAAAATCAAGACTTCAAACAAAATCCAACAAATCCACAGTCAATTAATTTACTCCACCAAACTGGTAACTATGCCAACTTCTCGATAGGCCAGTTCTACATTATCCTGCGACATCACGTAAAATACAACATGATTGCAACCAAATTTAATAACATATTATGTAATAATACGTACCCAAGACTGTATCATCTAATATATTGCTGGCAGGATAAAGAAAACCGACGACAAAACCATTGCCCACAATAACTAATCAAACAGAAACCATTTAATTCCGGCCCGCGGCCATTTGAACTCCTGACATCAAAAACGCTAAACGCATGAATACGTGAGACAATAATTCACGCCTAAACGTACCTTTAACCAAGAGCCTGCGCCTCTGTTGGAAGCAGCTGCGAAACAACTGGGCGGTGTTGCCAAATTTAGGGAACAAAACGCAACCACTAAATATCATCTTGCCTGCTTACATCAAGCAAAAGCTCAGACAGTCGTTTAAGATCAAGATGATGGTAGCACATCAATAAATTATGTTGTTTCTTGTTGGCGTGGTCCGTAAACACATCAAAATCGCATGAGGATCGCTATAGAGACATGTACACTTGGCAACATTCCAAGGATACCCCTCAAAGTTAGGCAACCAACAATTACTGTCAATGTCAGCTGTCTCATCTCATCTGGCGATTATCATATCAGAAATAAACATTGACTGAATTTTTAACTTTTCCTATTAAATATTGGAACAAATCCAGGAGAACAACAGACAAACTCCGAAATCAATACTTCTGACATCCATGAGACTGTTTTAATGTATATTATCATCGAAAAGGTGATTATTCGGGAAGATAAGAGAACTATTGCATGTTTTGAAATGCACTGCTCTAAATGCTTGTAGCTTTGAAGGTCTCCTCGAGAGCGATGGCTAGAATACAGTACGATTTATTGATTGATTATGTGCTAAGCCAGTGAAAATGTTCCTAAAGCTCGATCGATACTATCAAACCGCCCGAGAAAATCAAGTTACGTATACGACTACAGAACTCTCAATTTGCCCTGGAACAGCCCGATAAACAGACATTTTATATAAAGTTGGCGGGACTGAGACAATAGGTAGGTTAATCAAATGACATACTTATCAGTTGATAAATTTAAGATACAACCAGTGCAAACTAGTAGCATTTTTTACGCTGACTAAAACCGTGAAAATGTATATAAGACGTCTCACGAACTTAATCTGTCATTACACTACGAAAGAAAAATTCACCATGATCTTTCCTCCTTTAAAAACCAGAAACTTTCTAGTTGCCTATCCCTAGCTAACATCAAGTATTGGTTTTCACGTACTATATGTTACCACAAGAAACATTCAGACTCTTATCAACCATACTTCAACCTCTTAACTTTTTATTTCCCGAAGAACTTTGAATGTTCAATGTTCAGTGGATTAATTGTATCGTATTTTATTGACTTTATTTGTTGATTGCATGTTTTTTCTTACTCTTATACAGGTGGTACTTGCTAGCATTGTAGTAACGGTACATAATATCTATTAAATCATGTTATATTAAATTTTACGTGTTCATGTTGGTATAGTTTTAATTGTTAGGCTTTGTCTTTCTTATTTATATGTTTTGTAATTACAGTGGCATTATATGTCAATAAATAAATAAATAATTTCATTATCATAGTCACGACTATTCGTAATAACTTTCTGAAACAAATCTGTTGCATCGTGGGTATTTAAATATATATTGGATATCGTAATATAATATTTTCTTGGGTATTATGTTCTATTCCTTGTTATTTATGTATTTAATTATGTTTATGTTTTAGAGACTTTTGGTGCTTTCCTTTGTTTTCAATAAATTTTATGCTATTTGGTCGACGCTCTGTATGAAAATATCAAGTTATTTTAGTTGATAGGGTTATTCAATGTTTTAGGCTGTTCATCGTCTTGTTTAAGTTCTTCTTAATATTTCTTTTAACTTGTGTTTAGTATTGTGGTTTGTTTTATTATCCGAACCTTTCCGTCTTTATTTGGCATGAAAAGTTTTAAGAAAAAGGTGTTCATGGGGCGTGGGAAAAAGTTATTATTCTTCACGTTACTCAATATCTCTCTTCTAGTTTTCTGTTCATCTAACTTAAATGTTCAGACGTAATCGGTTTTAATCCTCCAATATTATCCTGTTCTTCGGAAACACTAGTTGAAGCGTAGTCGGAGATTATTTGTTCAGTTTAAGAGTTATGTATATGACTATATCTGATACTGAGCCTCTCCCAAGTTTTGTGCCAAATTTACAGCATAAAACCTTCTAAAAATATTGGAAACGTTACTTAATTACTAAGAAGTACTTTATCAAAAATTAAGTAAAAATAGTGATTAATCGACTGACACACTATTAGACTCCTTCCGTAAATGACGAAAATTTGGCAGGCAGGTAAGTAATTGATGGTTCGGTCTCCGGGTAACAAATTATACCATCTGACACATTAGTTATTTGGCTACCAAACGCGAATTTTTTTAATTACATCCCTCGGATCGTTTGTTTTAAGCCGAAAAACTTAATGACCATTTGCCATTTTTCCACGGGTCATAAAGTTTTGGCGTTAATCTAAGGAATCAATCATCAATCATTGGAGCCGGAACGAATTTTCGCACAAGGCAAGTATCATTAAATGGGTGCTCTTGAGTGAAATTTAATTCTCGTATTGGTTCGTATGTTTTAACTGGTGGAACAAAGTACGTACATTTATTAACTAACTCAATTATTATGGTATTATCTTGCATTAAAATCAGCGCCTGGAAATGACTCCATTAATTGAAAGAAAATAAGACATATAGTTACACCAGGACCCATTGATGATGCATGGGAGAGACGTGGGTGATTATCTTATTTTAAAGATCCTACGCAACACTGATTAAAGCTAATTTTATATACATAATTATATAAAATGTTTATTACCCAATAAATCGTATTAAATAATCGTAATCCGGAGGTATAAATCATATTTAAAATATGAACAGGTAACTTAGATCGTGTCACTGCTTTTTCTTCTTCTTCTTCTGGGGTCTTATCCATTCTGGATATTGGTTATTATCATGCCGTGCAGAAAAGTTTGCAAGATGTTGCGTGAAATCATTTGCTCAAGTTTGTACGCCAGGATACTCTTCTACAGCTTTGCCCAGCAGAGTGATTTCTGTAGCAAGAGGTATTTGAAGTCCTTTTTTATGATTTGCATAAGATCAAGTTTGTTTCTCAATTTACGGGGTCATGGAATCAAAATCGAAGAATTTTGCGGTAAATCCATATTTAAATCCTTTGATTTATTTCTCTCTATTGCTTTAAGAAATCAGCACCAAAGGCGGAGGAATTACTAAGTAATCAACGGCATAAGGATGTAGAAAGCCACGGGATTTATCCACATTACATATCCCTAGTAAAGCTATCATGCTGAATACTTTATCAGTCTGGGAAACTAAACAACGAAATCAACGAAATTAAGAGACTAAGGGTAGACTTACTGGGAATGAGTGAAAGAAGATGGCCAGGCAGTGGCAAGTGCGAGAAAGAAGGCACAATGTTCTATTCAGGCAACAGAGAAGGGGACGTCAATCACAGACTTGGAGTTGCGGTTTTAGTGAGTACTATGCAGGTATATGCTACCACAGATGAAAGTAGGGACGAAGAAGTTGAAGAATTTTACTAACAATTAGACAACATCACAATGTAGGACTTTAACACCAAGATAGGGAGAGGCGAAGTGGGAAGTATAGTCGGCAGGTAGGGCTTGGGAACAGGGAATGAACGACGCGATAGGATCACAAATACTTGGTTTGATCTACCACCAAGAAGGTTATACACTTGGACGGCACTACAGGACAGACCCCTACACATCGTTAGGAGCCAGATAGCTTTTGTAATAATAAACAAACGATTTCGTTACGCAATAACAGTGGCCACCCAGTAGCTCATATAAAGTCCGCTTTGTAGCTTAACTACGAGTACGTCTAAAAATCCCAATCAAGAAACAGACCAACAAAACTTGGCACTCTTGGCAGCCATAGCCTAAGACCAATGATATTGAAACGCTATACTGAAGAGTGCCAAAAAGAAATTGGCCACCCCGAAAAGAGGAAAAAGAACGACTGGATGACGGATAAAATTTTGCAGCCATTATACAAGAGGGGAGAAAATAAGAACAATCCCGAGCGATACAAGGAGATAGATAGAATTCCCAGCAAAAAGACAAATGAGGCTAGGGATAGATGATTAGGAGAAAAATGTCAAGGGACAGAAGAGCTAGAACGGATGCATGACAGCTTTAACATGTATAAAGAAGTCAAAGAATTTACCAATACTTACAGGAAGAGACAGGTTAGAAAGTCAGTGGTCGAAAACAACAAACCCATTGTAGACAAGGAAGTGTAGTTAGAGCTGTGGGAAACTTATATTAAGAGTATGTTTACTGACTATCACCATGCGCCATGAATTAGATGTGCCAAAGATACTGAAAAGCTCGTAATGAAAGTCTTTGAGCAAACAAAGGATGGATGCGATGAAGGTTCGGTCGACTTTTTGAAAATTATTGATGAGACCAATCTAAATATCATGTTGAACCTCTTTAATAAGATCTATGGTCAAATTCCATGAAGATGAAGTACATTTATACAGTTTCCAAAAAGTGCAGTGCATACCGCCTTATAAGCTTAATAAGCCACACTCTGAGCATTTTCTTGCGAATTATTCATGCTAGAATAAGAACAAAACTGGAATAAAGCCTAGGCAACACTCAGTTCGGCTTTAGATGCGGATTGCATTACATGTCCTGGTTCAAAAATGCCAAAAGGATGTTTATGACTGCTTTATCCATTACGAGAAAGCATTGGACATCATCAAACACGACAAAGTTATAAAACTCTACATCTTTCAGGGCTTGACATCAAGGCAGTGGCGGCTATTCAGCGGAAGTAGGGGAAGTGCCACTTCCTCAAGAAAATGTAATTTAAAAATATACAATTAATTCATTCCTCAGTAAAATAATATATTTTAAGATTCAATGATAAAATTTTCTTAGTTTAGGAATAATCTGTTTCCCGTTATCCCCCTAATAACTAATAATTCAATTATTTTCAAATATTAAAATCAAAGCTTCATGAAACAAGAACAAGAATCTCGCCACCTGCACATTGCCCGTTAACTCCACTATCGAATAGAACAGAGGTGAACCCACATGAAAATGTCTATTTCTTTTCGCGTACGCGCCGATTGCAGTGACAATCTCATTATCATTTGTGTAGACCTTTAAGGAAGAGGTATGGCTCGAGAGCCGTCGAGTCATCAAAAGTATAAGCGCAACTAGTTGGTTGCCATGACAACGATGACGTCATAATGGTCGTACATTTGTTTGGTTTGCAATGATTGGAAGAGCTGGCGTGTAGCACTTCCATTCTCAATTCTCAGATCAACGCGTCCAACGCGAAAGCACGTTGTTTCGTTTATAGCGAGTTTATTAGGGGACATTCCGCCGTGAATTCTTGGAATTATTTTTTATTTACATTCCACGATTGATCGATTATAGTATTATACAAGAGATATTTTCTATATATTCTAGTTTTAGTGTGTTTTTCGTAGACATGTGATTTGTATTAGCAACAAATCATTTTGTTGCTAATACCTACAATATGAATATATTTTATTTTTTGATGCTTTACCTAAAAAATACCGGTAATAATTATAAAATAATTTTGGCAGTTTGGGCGTGGACCCCAAAAATTCGGGGTTTCTTCTGTCGATGTCGGTAGCTCTTCCCCACTTTTCAAAGCCGCGAGCCGCCACTGCATCAAGGATATTCAGAATATGTTTTTTTTTCATTAGAACCGAATAGCATATATAAAGCATAGAGAGATGACGGGTCAAAGCATTAATATTGCAAAGGGAATCAGACAGGGGTACATTCTTTCGCCACTGTTGTACCCAGAATAAATATTTTTGGAGGCACTGGAAGTGTACAATAAAGGCATCCAAATTAATGGGATACCTATCAGTAATCTCCGCTATGTGGATGATACTCTATTGCTGGCGGATAACATCGAAGATTTGCAGTCTATGCTCAATGGAGTACAATAAGCAATCGATGGAGACTGGATATCAACAGACAGAAAACCAAATTTATGGTGATTAGTGTTGGTGAAACACCCCAACATGTGTATTCACTTTCTTTTTTCGCCGTATAGTTTGGTGATAATACCCTGTATGTCCGTAGTATGAATCAGCCATAATTAAACTCCGAATATATTTATTTCATCCCAGGTGAACAGCAAATTTGTGCATTTAAAGCATTGTATTTCAGTTATTCCTTAGTCCGAACCTGGATTGTCGGTATAATAGATTCCGTTATATGCAACAATCTCTAAAAAGCAAGTGGATACCCCGTCAAGGAAATCGTTATTAATCGTTCTAAATTTAATACACCTTTGTCTCCGTCAGTGTTGTGTAAACAACAATATGTTAAATAAAGAAAAAACATGCTTCAGCCCTCTCAAATGCATCCGCCTCCGTGCAATTCTCCGCTCTAAATCTCCCTGTCCGCGCCACGCCGGTAGGAAAAATTAATTTTAGTGCCTTACAAACACTCACCCGTGAAACAACGGTCCAATCACCG
>MU191446.1:12865-26036 GCA_016904865.1 Pissodes strobi
TATAATGCCTATCAGTGGTAACAGGCTATTCTAAATAGGCAAATTCAAGCCTGGAGATTTGACTGATCACCTGCGCATCTTTGAAGAAATAAAACTGGACAATGCCAGCAAACCAAGTGATCAAATAACGGTCATGTTGAATGTCCCATTCGCAGAGGTTATTGATGACCGCCAATCATGGGAGAGTAAAAAACTACCTCAGGCCGATAACGTATCGTTGTGATACGCAGATGGTTCAAAACTAGCGAAAGGAGCTGGATTGGGCATTTCAGGTCCAAACTGTAAGCTTTCCAAACCGCTAGGCAAATATATAGCCATCTTCTAAGCGGAAGTGCTTGCCATAAATATATGTGCAGAAGAGCGCTTCACACAAGCACATCTACATATTTTCAGATAGCCATGCGGCTCTAAAAGCTTTCAAGTGCATGTTAAAGCTAGTCTGGGAATGTAAGGAAACCCTAAAACAATTAGCAACACGCAACTTTAATGTGGGTTCCCGGTCATAGAGGCATAGAGAACAATAAAAATGCAGACTGCCTTGCGAAAGAAGGAGCTGGAACACCATATTATGGTTCAGAGCCCTACTGTGGCCTGATGAAGAGCCACGTCACCGAAGAAATAAACAAATGGGAACAAGACCAACTGTCGTCCTACTGGAGAAACACTCCAGGACGAAGAGGTTTATCACCATCCCTGAGAAAAGAGCAGAACAGGTCTTAGACATGAAGAGAGCAGATCTTAGAACTGCCGACGGACTGCTCCCTGGACACTGCCCGGTAAAATACTATCTAAAGGCAATAAACAAAGCAAAAGATGACCAATGCAGATTTTGCACTAATGCAACTGAAACCGCAGAACATCTACTCTGCCAATGTGCAATCCAACTTTGCAAAAGTCTCAAGTACCTTGAAAGAGTACAGCTATCATCTCAAGAAGTGAGGAAAATAGCTTCTTTTTGAAGAAACCTACGTCTCTTGGACACAAATTAAGTTGTAGATTCAAGCATTGCAGGGCGGCTGAATCTAGTCGAAACGACTCCCTAGCATTCTAGAATCTACATCTAGGTATAATTATTTAAGTGAACATTAACAGATTCCCATTTGAAATTATTTTAGCAATTATATATAAACAGGGCATCTTTTTATGAAATATAATTTTCATGGTCCATATTGGTGATAAATCAAATATATTATAACCGCTCTATACAAAGCAAATTTTTGTTACTTTAATTGACAATGCAAAGTATTTTATAAATCAATTATATACTGGCAGCATTATAGGTAACAAATTAACTGAAGACCAAAACAATACCAGGCAATCATTACAAGACCTCTGTAAATAAAAAAATCGCAATTATAAAACAGTTATTCAATAAGAGCTTTATTTTTAATACGACTAAAATTTTTATAATCGTAAATTGGTAATTTGGTTTATTTTATGGGGCTAGTTAACAAAAATTGCCCAAAACTAAAAATGGAATGGCGTTAGAACAGTAGCATCAGAAAATGAATTATTTAAGGTTATACAGGGGTATTTCAGTGCTACGTTCTAATTCTGTCTAGAGTACTTTTGAGGTCTAATTATATGTAATATTAAGTGAAGAATTAATTAGACATTTGGTTCATATGGAGCACTAAATTTTGAATATTTTTGGAAAAGAGTGTTTACTTGTGGTTTGCCGGCTAGTCAGCTTATTTAAAGGAATATTAGCAGCCAAAAACATTACACCGATATTCGTTGAATTTTGATTGGCCATGGTTTTCGTTTTTAAAAGTCTCAAAATACTGCTTCAGCGTTGACTGAATGGGACCAGATTTCATCGTGTTGACCTTAGCATCGTGTTGGTCTATTTGGAATTTCTTCGAGCAGGAAACAACTTTTGAACAAGGCATTCAGAAAACGTGATAACCGTGTAAAACAAGTTCTGGATAATGCTTAATGCACGAAGTACATCGTATTTTCGGCATAATCACCACTTTCGTTTTCACTTTCACTTTGTTTGGGCGTACAATACTAAATGCGGCTACGACAAACGACAACCTCAATAATACTGGTAAACTACAACAAATGTGAACAAATAAATAATTTTTAGAAGGTATAAGGTGAAGGTGAAGAAATTCTAGTTAAAACATCTGGCCAAATTTCTCAATAGAAGAATAGTTTATTACTTTATGTACTTTATTAGCCTATTTATCGAGTTCAGAAGTTCAAGCGTCGCACCGCTCAGGCGGCGCCGGCGATCTGGAAACTTTAAAACGTAAGAAAATAACACAGAAATCTCAAAACATTCTTAGATAGGCTATAGTTCTTAAAATATGCATTTCTCCTGCAAAAACACAAAAATATGCAAAAAATTCATATATATGTAAAATGCATAAAATCCGGTGATTACTAAAATAATATATCCGAATAGTTTGCCAGGCATCGCGTAAGTAAACGCCATAAAAATATTTTCATATTTTCAATTAATAAAACTATTGTTGATTGGCCCTTAGATACCTATAATATAACAAACTTTCTATTTAAAATAAATTATCTTTCGGATGGATTGAAGTTTATTCGAATAGACTCCACCCTTGATTTCAAGGCATTATTCGTCTTTCGGTTTGATCGAGGGTATATTTGTTTTAAAAAACATCCCATCTGATAAAGAAGGCTTATCCCTGACAGAACTTCTGGATTTACAAAAAGCTTTTAGTATGCGCAGAAAAGTAGGAATTTAAATTGGGAACTTCGGTTTATGACGGTGTGAAATTATTTTTTAAATTTGTGGTATATATTTAAGTTCTGTTAGTAGATGGTTTATTTGGAAACTTCTTAAACTGCGTTGTCCGCCTGTACCCCCTGAGAGTAATCAGATACCCAATGAGGTCTAATGGTTTTGTGTCTTCTCATATTGTAATGTCTTGTTAATTCATCTGCTTCTTGCTAAAGCTCAGCAACTCGTACATAGGCCTTGTTACTGGATTGTCAGCGCCCTCCTCACATCTTCAGTCTAAGGAGAGTTTAGATATACAAATAGGATTTGCATGCTTTCTCAGATTACAATGTCCTGCCGTTTCAACCTCAATTATCCCTAAAATTTATGCAACTCAAACCTCAAAAAGTAAAAGAGCAACAACAGCACTGTCATGAACGAGCAACAACAAATTCTTAGTAGCACAGAAGAACAACTACAGGAATGGAAAAAATATATTCAAAATCTCTTTGTAGATGGTAGGAGTTTTTCGCATAATATTACTCTGGATGAAGGGTTAGATATCACTAAGGCAGAACTCTTACACGCTATATCAAGTGCAAAAAACGGAAAGGCACCAGGACCAGATGGAACACAAATAAAGGTTTTAAAAATATTGGAAGAAGACAGGGCCCTTGCACTTCTATTAAGCTTGCTCAACTGCATATACAAGACGGGAATAAGTCCTAAGGACTGGCTCAGGTCAACATTCGCTGCTGTACCAAAGAAGGCTAACTGCAAGTATTGTTAAGATTACAGAATGATCAGCTTAATGAGCCATGTATTAAAGTTGTTCCTGAAAATCGTTCATTTCAGAATATACACCAAATGCGAAGAAAATATTGGCAAGGCTCAATTTGGTTTTAAAAGCGGTTTCGGTACAAGGGAGGCGCTGTTTAGCGTCCATGTTCTAATATAACGATGTCGAGATGTAAACGTCGATGTATATGCTTGCTTCGTAGATTACGAGAAGGCATTCGACACTGTTCAACACGACAAGTTAATAGCTATATTGGACGATATAGGCCTGGACGGACGAAACATTAGGATAATCGCCAACTTGTATTGGAGTCAGACAGCTGACATTAGAATTAACGGTCAGACATCTGAAGAAGTACCTATTATGAGAGGAGGCCGACGACAAGGCTGTGTGCTCTCCCCCCTTCTGTTTAATTTATATGCAGCCGTCGAAGACAGAACAGAGAGTATAATTGCTAATGGAATAGTCATCAACAATCTAAGATATGCGGATGACACGGTCTTACTAGCAACAGATAAAGATGATTCACAGGCACTCTTAGCAGCGGTTACAGACCATAGCCAACAAATATGTCTACGATTAAATATAAAGAAGACCAAATGGATAGTTGTCAGCAAAAACAAAAATATAGCCGACAACTTAACAGATATCAGCATAAACTGAGAAATAGTGGAGAGAGTACAAAAATACAAATATCTAGGCTGCTAGGTGAATGAAAAATGGAACTTAACTCAAGAAATCAAAAGCAGAATAGAACAGGCACGAACATCTTTCAAGAACATGCAAAAAGTGCTTACCAACAGAGCTCTAAGAATTCCCTTAAGAACACGCCTATTACGTTGCTATGTCTTTTGCATATTGTTCTATGGGATGGAAGCAAAGACTCTCACTGAAACAATGTGCAAGAGTATTTAGGCTTTCGAAATGCGGACTTACCGAAGAATGCTGAGGATATCGTGGTTGGACAGGGTGACGAATGAAGCGGTTCTACAGCGTATGAATAAACAAAGAGAGGTACTTAATATCATAAAAAGAAGAAAGCTGGAGTACTTTGCCCACGTAATGAGAAATCCGAAATATGAATTGCTCCACATTATTATTTAAGGAAAAATAGAGGGAAAGCGTGGTCCTGGTCGCCGAAGAACTTCTTGGCTCAAGAATCTTCGCCAATGGTATGGAGTAGACGTCACGACACTCTTTAGGTCGGTTGTGGACAAAGTGAAGATCATGCGACTGATCGCACTTGAAGAAGAAAAAGAAACATAAACTTTCTGCATAAAGAATCTTCAACTTCAGATATCTCAGTAAGGCTTGCGGTTTACCTCAGGTTGAGATAACATGTCATTCCAATCGAGTTTTTGCTTTGATTTAGTAACGAGGCGACGGTCTACTCATAAACTTCTAGGATGGTTATCGTCATCTCCACATCTTATACCAATATTCTTCAAATACCCCAATCCAAGTTTTGTAGATTATTTATTTTCAAGTACAAAGTCCTGTCATTGCAGCGGGTTTATTCTTGTTAGCGCAAAGCGGCACTTCGACGTAAAATTTCAATGAAACGACCTTTCAGCATCTGAAAAGTTCATTAAAATCCGCCAATTTGGTTTCAGACTACAGCAATTTAAAAACTATGCTAAAATTGTATTTTTATTTTTTTTACGAACAATTTATTTAATTTGAAGGGATATATAGCTTTAAATACTTTTCTCTTTTAATTTTTCAGAATCTATTATTCGAGTTCAGGTTACGGTATAACTGGAAGTGAGAAGAAAGCTGAAATGGATTCTAATACAATATAAAAATGTTACACTTAAATTATAAACTTAAATAGCAGTTACAATATAATACAAATTACTACTAAATAAATGGAATTATGGCAAGTAAAATTTTCATATAAATGTAGACCCAGACCCCAGAAGTTCTAACAGCTTTACTATTTATTTAATTTTTAAATCATAAAAAATAAAAAACTAAATAGTTATTAACATTATTAAATTAAATTTATTTTTATTATCGGATTTTTAAAACTCAAACTAGTACGTGCACCAAATCCATTCCGTCAAATCTTCCTGAATGAAATATCCGGCCGCGGTTATGACAGCTCCTGATTGAACCAAATGAACATCGCGGGGAAACAAATGCCTGTTCGCTGCCGGCTTTGTTTATTTTCAGATTGTGCGGGTAAATTATCGTCCAATGAAACTTGATGCCCGACATCACAACATGCGACGCATTAGACTTAATAGAACTATATAAGGGTCCTAAATGAGGCTAAGTTGGGTTTCTTTATGTTTGAATTAAACGGACTATTTTTTACATTATTCGAGGAAGCTTATTATTTAGAAAGCATGTGTATGAGTCATCTTATTGTAAAATGGACGTTAAGATTATAGGGCATATTTGGTCAAACGCCACTAAATCTCGGACAAACAGTAGGAGAATTGGGTGAATCAAGGTAAACAATTTTGTTCCAGTGATAATTTCAAGAAAATCTGAGCTTGCTTTTACTAGAAAAATACCGAAGCGTAAGGCAACATAGGATTTTTGAAGGGTGATATGGTTCACACGTTTGGAACCATAAAATTGACTGCCGAGCTCGCCCGATATTACTCCTCTTAATTTTTATCTATAGAGTCCTCCTCCTCCTCTTAGGTACCGTCTGCGTTGAGGTGGGCGACCATTATACCCAATTTGTCTAGTCTCTCCTATGTTTTGCAGCTGTAATAAATCAAAAGCTTTCGATGTGTTGCGAAGAGCACAGGTATATCGAAATCTTTATATGCCAATTTGGCTAATAAACAGAAGGCAATTTTCAGATACATAAGAAACATTGGAAATAGAAAAACATTAATAGAAGACCAGGGAAAGTTATTAGTTTCTTACCTCCAAATGGTGTCATCGTTTGATAACTCAGACCAGAAATTTGGATTACCAATTTGGTGGTTGCCAATAAAGTTGACACACCAGCAGAATGGTTCAAAAATAATGAAGCAGGCATTCATTGGCTTCATGAGTCGCCACAAAGAACTGTCACTACGTGAACCCGAAAACACATCATTGAGCAGAAGTTTATTTCCAAATTTATAAAAATTGTACCAGAAACACAATTTTGCACCAAACTCGACGAAACATGGTGCATGACAGTCACGAAGCCACCAAAGGTAATAGCTGTGCGGGGGATAAACCAGGACAAAACAGGGCAAACTGTTTCGGCAGAAAGAGAAACTCTGACAACCGTTATTTTTTTCATTAGTGCTTCAGGGGGTACGATTCCGCCTGTATTCATATTTCGACGAGTTTATTTCAAAGATAACATGCTCAAGGGAGCTCCTATTGGTGCCAAAGGTATGGCAAATCCATCTCGTTGGATGACCGAAGAAATATTTGTTGAATCCCGGAAACACTTCATGAGACTTGTTCAACCAATCGTTAAAAAGAAAGCACTCATTAACACAGACAATCATGCAACTCATATGAATCGGCAAGTTACTGATTTTGCAAGGAAAAATAGCATAATAATTGTAACTCTTGATGTGGCCATTTATGGTTCGTTTAAGGCAAGGTGATATTATTAGAAATTACTTTTATTATTATTATATTAATAATATTTTTATTATTAGGTACAAACAAGCTATGAATAATTGGTTAGAAAACCGTATCCGTAATCCGGCTTTAAGTGAGTCATTTACAATCAGCAATATTTGTAAGAGTTTTGAAAAACGGAATATATCCATTTAATTCCAACATCTTCACCGACGCCGATTTTTCCCTTCAAGTATAACTGACAGACCTGGTCCCACATCTATAATAAACCAGGATACTACACTGACCGTCGCACAATCGAAAGGCGACCTACCACAAAAAGATAATATTTTAGATCGCCCATCTACTTCAGCCGATCCAAACCGTCCTTGGAAGGAGAAATATTACGAAGGACGAGTAGAGTTAGGAATAGTCTCTCCGGAAATGTTAGGACCATATCATAGGAAAACATGTCGAACTGGTGGCCGAAAAAAAGGAAAAAGCTCTATTATTACAGACATACCTGAGAAAGATGAGCTAATGAAAGCGGAAGATGAAAGACAAATAAAAGTAAGAAGAAAGATGTCAGGACTAAAAAAATTACGACAGCTGAAAAAAAAAACGTTCGTCTAGTTACTTAGATAGAGACGCAGATGATGACATCTCTCTCCATGACGAATCTCCACCTCTACGGGATCTTAAAGAATATCTGAGTCAAGCAGAACAAGAATATGATTCTTCAAATGGAGAAGAGAAGAGGGATTCTAAGGAAGGTAATTCTACGTGCGTAGCTTGTAGTGGTGAGAATCGACTCAGCAAAGAAGAATTTATGCAGTGCCGTTTGTGTACGAAATGGGCCCACGAATCTTGTGATATAGTTGAAAATTTAGTGTTTTTGAATTCCTCTTAATTTTTATTTTACCTGTTTCATGATTTTTGTACCACTGTCCATTTCATGGGCAAGGGCAACATTCCATGATCCCATGGAACGGACATTTTATATATTTACTAATAATTATTTTTCGGTATGATTAGCAGTTCCTTTTCTAGCTTTTTATGCTCATATTATGATGGAACAATTTCAATCTTTTTCCTTTTAAGAATATTTCACAGCAATAAAAAATTGTCCGTTTCAAGGGAACTCTTCCCTACTCCGTTTTCCTTCGATCTTTCCCTTGCAGTATTAATTGTAGTGGTTCGTATTCTTTATGTCTCATTATATGTCCGAGATAGGCTGTTTTCTTTATTTTTGTTGTTGTTGTTATCTGTGTGAGGGTGTTTATTCTATCAAGCACCTCTGCATTTATTGTTCTACTGGTCCAGCTTATGCGCAACATGCGTCTGTATTTCAGCGCTTTTCAAACGCTTCTAATTCCCTGAGATCCTCCTGTTTCAAAGCACAAGTTTCGCATCCGTACAAAAGCAAGGGCCACGCGTAACACTTTAAGATTCTTAGTCATACTCCGATGGGCCGGCCCGGGTCTCCCAAGCTGGACATCTTCACAGAACCGGCCCTAGCTATTGCCATTCTTCTTTTAATTTCTTTCAAATTATCAAGCTGACTATTTATTTTTCTGCTTAGGTATATGTTGCTTTGTACGATTAGCGAGATAGTGTCATTAACTATAATGTTTAGTAGTTGTTGTATGGTTCGTGAAAACATCAAGGTCTAAGTTTTTGATGCATTAATCTTCAATCCCATTCTGATGCTGTATTCATCAGTGTCTATAGCTGTTCTATTTTTGCTCCGTCAGTCCTGTCTTCTAGCGATTGTCCTGATGATGCTAACATGGTTAGCGAAACGTGCGTCGAGTGCCAAAATTCTCTTTCGGTAATGTGGATAAAACTCTGTTTTACTAACGATGGAGAGAGAAAGCAACCCTTGTGACTCCAGTATATATTACGGAATTTAATTATATTGTGGCTTTAGTTTTTCGTGTTGTATTCGGTAGAAAGTCCACAAAGCAAACACAGATTCCCCTATTCACCTCCAACAATCTTTCAAATCAAAGTCCCGGAAGCGTAGACCATGGGTTACAAAGGGCCTTATTATCCGCAGCTAACCTTCGCTCACTCAACTATTTAAAGAAATTTTGAGGTAATGTAGGCTTTACCTCGTACTGGTAATAGATACCGCAGTATATACCGGAAGGTTGTGAATGCTGCAAAAACACTGTATTATAGTGAGAGGCTCTTGACCGCTAGGAATGGGCAGCGGAAGAGCTGGTGAGTTGTGCAACAGGCCTGGCCATGGCTGTCACGAGATTGTAATCGACCCTGATGGATTGAATGCATTTTATTGCAGCATCGCGGGCAGTTTGACCCGAAATTTATCGACGGCTGTTGATCCTATCCCGTTTCTGCATGGTTTGCTTTTTCCCTACTCAGATATTCGTGTGGTTAAAGAGGCACTGATCAGCATAAGGAATGGGAAATTCTCTGGTGATGACGAAATCTCGGCGAAAATCCTTTTGCGATTGCCTGACTGCGCTCTAGATGCCCTGGCTGCGGCTATATATCAATGATGCCTGGTCTAATGGTGCATTTCTGTCATGCCTTAAGTCGGCAATAGTCATCCCCCTAAACAATGGGGGCGATATGAACGAACTCTCTATCTTTCGTCCTGTTTCCCTGTTGTCTACCCCTTCAAAGGTTGTTGAGAAAATTGCAAAGAGGAAAATATGGAAGTACCTCTAGACGCATGATATGATTGCGCCAAACCCATCAAGACTCAAAGGGTACCCATGACGTCATCTTCAGTTTTCTGGAGAGCGTTTACAACTATATCAATGAGGGAAAGGCGGTGGCAGCAGTGTTTTGTGACCTGCCGAACGCATTTGACTGCGTGGACCACGGATTACTGCTGTCAAAACTCGAGAGATATGGGTTTAGGGGCTCGATGCTTGCCTGGTTTGCCTCCTATCTTGGTGGTCGCAGTCAGTCGGTCATTGTGTCTGGTGTGCGGTCGGCGGCTATGGGGATTGAGTGCGAGGTTCCGCAGGGGTCTGTCTTAGGACCCCTTCTCTTCTTGATCTATGTAAATCACTTTATCCAAGTTAAAATTTGAGGAAGATTTACATTCTTTGACGACACCTCTGTTGTGTGCCACAGTGAGGGAAGTAATTAGTAATGACTTGTTAAAGATTAAAGAATGGTGCGATGCCAACCGCCTTTCTTTTAATATTACGAAAACTAACATTGTAGGGTTTAAGTGTGATTTGCACGGCTTGCAGTTGGGGAACGATCCTCTTCGGGAGGCGGCGCGTGGCGGTGACTAAGTTCCTGGGTGTTTTGATTGACTTGAAGATCACATTTTGAAGTTGAGCGGGAGGCTTTCGTCGGGATATTTTGCAATAAGAAGAACGCGTTTGGAACTTGGCCAAGTGATGGCGCGGACAGTCTATTTTGCCGTTTTTGAATCACACCTCAGATATCGAATTCCATTTTGGGGTGTTAATAGCCGACACCTGCTGAATATTTCGTTCGTTCTTCAGAAGAAGGCTGTCCGCTTCATCGCAAATGTGAGCCATAGAGAATCTTGCCGACCTCACTTTTTGTCTCAGAGCCTCCCTTACCTCATTTTTTATTCTTCAAACAGCATCACTGATATACAAGAATCGTCATAGCGTTCGGGGTCCTGCCCCTCAGCATGTTACGTGGCGGGCTCTCGACTTGCCCTTGCCAATATCAACAAGAACATTAATGAAAAATTCTTCGATTTATGAAGGCAGAAAAATTTTCCAATTCAGATTAGGACTGTCAGTAATTTAAAATGTTTCAGGAGGTCTCTTAAGGCTTTGCTTGTTGGGAAAGCGTACTACAACTTGACTGAGTATTATGCTAACTCACTCTCTTCAAAATGCCTGTTGGTTTGCTATATTTTTGTTTATTTACACAATATGATATGTATTGTATGTGAGCTATTAAATGTTATTTGTTCTCCTGTCTGCTTTAGGTTCTAGATTTTAGTGATTCTCCTGAATTTTGAGTTGTATTTATATTACCAACGACCTGCTGCTTTTGATTTCGTCGATTTCGCGGGATACTTCTGACTTGAGAATTGTCAGGGTATTTCCCTCTCCGATCATTGGCTTATCTTCGAATAGATTGTTAAACATTCTTATGATACTAATTTTTGTTTATGTTATGAAGGAAACGTGTCTGGGCTTTCAGAGACCTGCATTTTCTTTAATTTTCTCGTGAAGTTCTCTGTCTTTATGTTGTTTTTTTGGTTCTTCAACATATCTGCATTGCGTAGCTAACCATTGTTCCGTTGCCTTCGTAATATTTTTCTCGATTATCTTATTCATTCTTTAATGCTCTTTTTCGTTTTTGTTCTATAACTCTCGTTTGATCTCTATTAACTCTAGTATTTCATGTGTCATCCAGGGCTTTCTTTTCTTACGATCTCCCTTTCCTATTACTCCCTGGTCCGTGTCTATAAGGTTGTTTCTGAGGTCGATTCATGTGTTTTCTATATTCTCCTCCTTCAGGCTCTCTCTACTTATTTGCATTGTTCTGGCCTTCTGTAAGGTAGGTACTATAAATATAAAAGAACAACCGTTTATGCACCAATACATACATAGAGTGGTAGCCTTGCTTTCCACGATTCTAAGCCTGCTTGAATTAGGAACAATATATGTTAAGCTTTCATAAAATTTTAATTTTGGCATTTGTGTAGTTAATTCGCACTCATGTCAAAAGAGACACAATCTTTTTTGACTTATTGCAATTAAATGTTCTTGAGATTACTCGCCTATGACTCATCTCCTTTTATGTTTAATTTAAACGAGATTTCGGTAATATTCTGCTTTTTTATATCGCAGGAGCTGGACTAATGGTATAAGTTTTCTTGTATAAATATGCAAGTCACAGTTACTTTGCTCAGTTGTTTGTTCGGGGCCAACTGCCACTCAACAGTAAGTGAGAGCTTAATTTGGACTCTTTTTTTAAAACGAAGAGCGGCTGACAGGTCATAGTTTTACGGATAGATTAATACCAGACAATTTAGTGCTACCTGCGCTCCCATGCATAAAACTGATGTTTAACCGTTCAATAAAAACCGTATTAAAAATAGATATTCTTCCGTTACGGGAGCCAACAAACTTGTTGATTTATTAATGGTAAAAATCATTAGAAATATTGTAAACAGACACTAAATTTGAGCTAAAAATTGAAACAATTTTAATTTGAAACTTAACCTGACGAAATAAAGCCATTAAAGAAAATTAAACAACTCAACAAACAAAGAAGATCTACGCTACAACTAATTATATTAACATTGTAAGAGTGATAAACCAGAAAATAACGTATGTGGGAATGATCTCTGTGTGAGCTGGTGTGTTTTCTCTTTTTTATTCCATCTCTTTTCCCTTTGCATATTTGTTTTATTACTTCTGTTTTATTATAAGTTTAATAAAAAGCTATTTAAATACACGATTTTGGAGGAAACTGATTTAAAGCAGTTGATTAAGCGATGAAAATTTTAGAGTTTAAAAATAAAAATCATTTTACAGGCATAATTATGAAGCATATGATGTGAAGCATGCACGTGACATTGACTAAGGTCCCTGGGGGTATTAAGGCCATAAACAAAAATGGAACAAACAATCTTTAGTGATATTAAAACATCAAACTATGTATTATTATTTGAACCAGTAACACATGAAAAAGAAATTGTAACAAAATACAAAATAGTTTTTCTTCTAAACAAAACTTAAACTTAAACTCCTCATCGGACCTCATTTTCAACAGCAGAGATAACAAATAACCTAATCATCGCATTCCAGATATGTTACAGCCTCCGGATCATCTTTAGTCAGTCCCATACCAATATCATGCAACCAGGATTGACAGTTTTTACATTGCCTCATGTCGGCTACTCTGTTTTCATCGCAAATGACGCAAACCAGTCCTCAGTTTGACTGAGCGACTACCAGGTAAATTCACCGCAAGAGGTACCTCATCGTTCAGATCGGAATCTTCTGAACTCTCCAAATCATGGTCTGAACTTACGAGTCTAGTCTTTATTTTAACTTGCTTTTGTTGCTTGTAGGACGAACTGGGACCAGGCAGATGATCTGATTGGAGTACTTTCTTTGGACGCTTCTGATTTGAAATCGAAGCAAAAATGTCTCTTGTTACCTCTT
>JAEQML010055622.1:0-35676 GCA_016904865.1 Pissodes strobi
TTTTTTCCCCTTTCTTGTGATGTATAACACTTCATAAAAATATTTTAATTTTATATCAGAAAACGACAAATTTAATTTTTAGCTGGGTTGGCCATGACTGCGGAGGCCATTTGGGGTACAAAACAAATATTGCTAGTGTTTCATAGTTATTTTACTGAAAAATATACGAAACATTGATCAGACAAACATCGAATTTAACTTTTCATTTTTAGTAATTTTTGTTTTTATTAATATTTGTTAAAAGGTAAGTTTAATATTAGCTGCCCTGCCAAACATCATTAAAAAAATATCAATATGTTAAGAATGTTATATTAAATGCAATAGGAAGTGTAGGAGTGTAGCACCGCCAGTTATTTGGAACTCAATCCTGACAGTCAACACTCAAGACTCAAGCCTTAAGATAAGTCTGTTATGAACCTATGAAATTATAGAAGCCTTGGGAAGCCATGTGACCAAAGGACAAAATATTATTGAAACAATATTGAGTTGGCTTTAGCAACAGTTGCTACGGAGGGCGGTTGCCGTACAAAACAATATTTGCTATTAATTTCCAAACTATCGTTCTAAATATAGGTATCTGTTTCTGTTCATAACTGCTTACTTTACAACTTACTACTATTAACATACCCAAACTAACTAATCTAACCACGCGAAACCGGCTAGACCCCACCACCTCGTCCCGCTCGAGGACCCAGCTACCGCCGATGCATACGCATACACAGTTGTTCACGGTATTTGACGGTACAAAGTACAAAGTTTACAGAATATGCAGGTATCTGCCGCACGCTTGTGATCTCAATGCATTAAAGTTTCGACAGTGAGTGAGGCAACTTATATTTATTCTGTAAACTTTGCCCAAAGATTATACCGAGGGGTGTAATATCCGGGGACCTAGCTGGTCAATTTACAGGACTCCGGTTTGATATAACATTATTTAATTGTAAATGAATGGTCCTATAAGTTGATTATCTAAAAACAAATTATACTATTTGACGGACTGTGTAGACTTACCGTACACACCACACCAGACATTAAACCCAAATCTTACTTGTAGCCTACGTTCTGCCACTTGGTGAGGATTATTAGTGGCCCAAAAATGGATATTCACCATAATGAATGCTCCGCAGTTGCTGAAAAACGTTTCGTCGGTCCAAATAATCTTCATACTGAAATTGGGGTTTTCTTGACATTGGTTTACAAACCAGTTTGAAAATCATAATCGCCTTGGGTCTGTTTCCTTTAAAACTTGAACAATAGTGGGTTTATAAGGACGACATTTGTTTTCTTTAAAGACTGTTTGGATAGTAGTTCTTGGTATAAGTATTTCCCTCGCACGTACTCTCGTCGACGTCGTCGGGTTCGCATTAAAATATCCTTAATGTCATCGTCACGAGCTTGATTGTCCTTCTGATATTTCTTTGGCGTTGGTACTTCAAAGCTTCCATAATTTTTTAAGTTCAGGTCAAGCCTCGCGAATAGTCTTGGCTGCTGCCTCTCAGGATACAGGTCCAAATAGTCGGCGGTGGCAAGATTTGTATTTCTATTACATTTAATATAACATTCTAATATGGCATATTTTTCTTCACTGGCATATGGCGTGGCGATATTTAGAAATCAAAATTTATGAAAATTTAAACAAAAACTACCAAATAGAGTTTTGACTCAATAATGTCACTTTTCAGTAAAATTACTTAAATGTTGCTGAATTACCATAGCAACACTATCATTCATTACGGCAAATGCCCTCCGCAGTCATGGCCAACTCCAAGGATTTAATAAGGAATGGATACCGCCTCCCCTATTAACCCTGTACAAATAAAGTGAAGCCAAAGTTACATGGGCGAGGGAGCTGCGGGATGAAGAAAGCGATAAAGAAAACAATTCTACTCTTTTGTTTTCCCCTACCGAGTCATCAGCCGCGTGCGTGCATCGTATTCTTTTTAGTATCGCTCGCTCTCTCGATCGCTGTTTGGGTCGCTTCCAGACCAGTGTCGTAGGTTTGACGGTTTCCTCAAAATTATTAATTATAAAGAATGTTTTTGGGAACGGTTAAATATCGTTATTTTTTCAGAAATATAATAAAATAGGTTTATATTGAAAAAAAATAGTGAAATTAATTTCATTTGCCTATTTTTCTATTTCCTGCACCACGCTAAAGTACGTAGTAGTTAGTTATACCGAGGTATCAAAAATTATATCGATAAAAGTTGGCCATGGAAAAGAAAACGTCTGTTGTACTATGTCATTCTTTTGAGATTATTTTGATAAAATTGTCAGGTGCCATGTCACAATGGCATTAGACGACAAACGTTTTCCATTTCATCGCCAACTTTTTATCAATTTAATTTTTGATATCCCGGTACTTCACACACCTAAGTGAGTAAAGTATGGCCCTCTTTACGAATGAAAGAAAATGAGTTAGAAAAAGGTTACTTACACAAGGTTGATACAAATTTTTTCTACTACCAAAATTAGTTCAAACAGTCATTAAGCTTTTACGATTTTTCTTGCCACGTTTACATGTCTGTGATATCTCAATTATCAAGAAAGCTACAAGGTGCATATTGGCACACTTTAGAGGATACCATAATCTGACATTATTGGATAATTTCGATACTCATTATTTCACTCCACACAAAATAAAAAAAGATTTAAAAAAATACCTCAAATAATTTGGAAGTAATATATTATAGTCATAGCCTAAAGAAGTATATACTTGCGAAACTTAAGCGCTGCACCTTTGATAAGCGAGGGCCAACTTTATCACTATGTAGTGGGGAGGAAATAAATAAATCTAAACTTGACGTCAACCCCCACGACAATCTTTAGTGACGTGAGCCGTACTAAAATTTTTTAAGAGTTTATATACTAAAGTTAATTCTCTCCCCTATTATTTTATTTAAACCTCTACTACCAAATATATGATTTATAAAATACTTCTTATTTCGAGTACAGAATAATGAATTTTTTAACAATCAAATAAACTGCATAAAGAAGGCCGGGTATTTCAATTATGCCTGAAAGATATATTTAAAAATCTCTTTTGAAATGAAATTAAGAATGGCGAATGCAGATTACTTGTAGTAAGTACAGCATTCTTGAAAGAAAAGTCAATTACCTAAAAGAAAATATAATTCAGTTACATATTATTTTGATAAATTACGATCAATAAAACAGCTTATTTATGTAGAAAATTATTTATTTTTTTAACGTTATAACACACCTATAATAAATTGAAACTGAAATGAATATAACTATAATAGAATATAAGCTCCAAGATAATCTTCAAATATCAACAAGATCTATCCACCACAGAAGTTTTTTTTTATATGAGAGACTACATCGCACAAGTTACGGTTATAGACGAATATCTGACCAACTTGTGAAGATCTGCAATAATCATTAGAAAAAAACTGTGATTTATCTGGTTGTTCTCTTTGAAGTTTAAAAAAGATCTTATATAAGTACACAATTTTGTTTTCTATATTCATTTTATAAACTAGATAAAAATATTGTCCAGATGATGAAATGAAAGTAAAGCACAACTCTGCCGTCATTTTCCCATTTTAACACTTAAACATTAAGTTATTTATATAACATACAAACAAAGCACAAATAACTAAACTTGCTACTTAAAAAATGCTGCAAACAGTTATTGATTATCCTAATAGTGGGAGTTAAACAAAACTGAACTGGGTACATTTATTTGGTATTTTGAGCATCTAATATGTACATAGGGATTCTATACAAAACAAGGTGGTAAGCGAAGTATTGTTTCTTACTGATTTTTAAATAGAACTGATTTGGTAAGCATACTTCTGACTCGACCTTTAATAGATTTATCCAAATTTTTGACATTTTCGTGATGAATTCTTATTGTGAAAAATTTTTTTAGGATCAATTTACTTAATAAATTAAAATGGCAATTAAGAGGGTCAAAGTCATATATATGATCGCCAAAATTTTCTATCAAAGACAAAGGTAAAATTTTCATAGTATTAAAAATTAACAATTCAATCACATTGACAATGTTTTTATTTGCTAGACCTGTGGTTTTAATAAAAAATCTAAAATATTTTTCTGCATATTTGCATAATTCAATTGTATACGCAGAAGCTTTCGTTAAGGATTTGTACTCTTTTTGTTTTTGTAGGACAGACACTGTGGTTGTGCCCTCAGCAATGTTTAAGCATTTGATGCAAGTTACACATTTTTTTAAACCCCTAATTATAAATCCTGCAATGTATCCAACAATATCAGAAACAAAATCGGTCAAATCCCAAGCATTGGATGTTAAAAATTCTTGTTTATCTATTTCACTAAAAATTTCTTTTTTAAAGTTTTTGTATTCTTCACTTTCTATTAAATTATTTCTGTTTTCATCAATCGTAATACTACTAGAACAGTAAAGAATAGAAATATTATCCAAATTGATAGCATTTCCAGTGTTTCCCGCCTTTACTTGTGTATGCACTAATAGCCTTTTATGTGCTGCTTCGAACTGTCTGGCAGTTGGATTGTTATTAAATCCTCCTCGACTTCTGATAGCACCAAAAAACAACTCTAAGTGGTCTTGTGAAATTTTATAGGAGGAAATATAATTAAGCAATTGCTTTTCTTCAACATACTGACTGTACATTTTTTTAAGGCTGTTAATGCATACACACAAACCCAAAAAACCAACTTTACGTGTAGTTCTTATAACTAATTCAGATCCCCATTTTATACCAGAAATATATTTTTCACAAACAGATAAATAATCGAATAAGTCATTTTTATTTAATTTATTAATTGGAATTTTATATTTAAATTTGTTCAAAAAATTTCTGGAATTTAACACATCAAATAAGTTGTTAAAAATTTCGCAAAAATTTGCAGTCGCTTCAGCACCTTTAAAGTCTTTTCCGTTTTTTAAATATTTTAAAGCATCTGCTACACTTTTGCTTAAAGTTTGTGTGGCTAATTTGACTTTCATTTTTTCCCGATGCCAGTCTAAATGCCTATTCTTTACTTTTGTGCCAAAATGTAGTCCTTCAGAATATTGGAGGTCAACAAGTTTTTTAATAAAATCCCAATTTATTTGGTTTCCCTCTGCATCTTCTAAAATACCCTTAGATGCCCAGCAATTGCGCACTAATTTAATCATATGTGAGGGGTCTAAAAATATAAACACTGGGTCATTTGTAACAGGATGATTAAAAAAAGTTTTTAGGTCGTTTATGTTTTCAAAGTTGGCCCCTAACACATTTGCCATTTTAAAATTTGATGCAGCCCCATCAAATGTCATTGATGTAATAATAACTTCAGAATCATGCAAAAATTCTAAAGCCCTTGTCACTAAAGTGGCTTTTTCAGAACCTGATACACCATTAGCAAAAAAGTAACCTACAGGTATTTTCCATGAACCATTTAATGCTACTAACATAAATTCCAAGACTTCCTTGGCCTCAGGAAGGGATTCAATATTGGCATCTGAGCCAACAGTAATATACCCAGTAAATTTGCTACCGGTCCATTCCACTTGTTTACGGATAGCTATCTCATCAATAACTAAATTGCATAAAACTTTGTTGTTCTTTCTGTCTGCTTCCCTGACCCGAAGTTTTAAGGCAGTTATGGCTTCTTTTAAAAATCCTGGAGATCCATCCACAGTCTGATACCACTTCGATATGGTCGATGGGTGTGGCAAGGTTCGGTTAAATGTTTCTCTAATATATTTGTAGGCCTTAGGCGAATAAAAATTTAGCGTGACAGCAAACAACCTAAGCTCTGGGCTGTATTTCCCTTGTGATGGTCCTCTGAGAAAACGTTTGAAGACCTCTGCAGCTAGTCCAGATACTGAAGCCTGAAAATAACAATATATTTTAGTATTTAAAAATGTTCTTGTAGAAATAAAAAAAAGTGAATGGTTGATATGCAGTACTGTAAAACATTTAAGTAATGTATTTAATAGTTATTTATGTACCAAGGGTATTAATACTCGCGGTACGTACAAACTTTTATGTCATGCTTACTAGTTCATTATTGCATTCACAATATATAAATATTTAAAAAAATACAACCAATTCAATTATTGGAGATTAAAAACATTTTAATTTTATCATAGTAAATCATGGTAGTAAATGTTTTTGTTGTTAGGGGAATGATGTCAAACTTAAAAAGTCAAAAATACAGGAAACTTTACTACAAAAACTGCTTTTATTGTGTCTTTATTTCCGCGCAGGCCATAAAGTGGACTTTATGGCTCCCTATTATATAATTGCAAGCAATAAAAACACAATATTAAACTAGTATGACATAAAAAAATTAAAAGGTGAAGTAGAATGGACATACCTCGACAGCATTTTCAGCATTGTCCGATAATAAATTTTTGCGACGCAAATCTACAAGCAGTGATTTAAGGCTTGTGACTCGTTTCTTAGAGCGTCGAAGTGACTGCTGAAGCAGGTGGATTTTACGCCTTTGCTGTGCTACCGTTTTTCTGGCTGTCTGGAAATTCCTTGCTGCTTTTCTAGGTGTTCCAAAATCCACACTTTCCAAGTCACCAAAAAACCGCTTCCTACAAAATAAAATTTGAATTAGCAATGGAAAAATTAAATGCATTTATGGGAACAACATAAAGACATAACAATTTTGTATTATAGATACTTTGCAACTATTTTTAATAAATTTTTAAAACAAAACCTTCAAGATTTGGAAAAGTAAAATCTTGAGTACATTTGCCAAAGGACAGCAATGCATGAATAGTATTATGTCGTATGGGTACATAGTTTTTCATAGAATAAATCAGAAATAAAAACTTTGTACCTAAGCTAAAAAAAAACCCAAAAAAATATAGAACTTCAAAACAATTAAGCAGGTTTAGATTTTAATCAAAATCTAATTGTAATTTAAAACCAAAAACGGCATTAATCAAAAGTTGAATTAAATATTTTTACCTTGGGTTTGCTGGAGATTGAAAAAGCTGCTTCCTTTTGAAACTCTTCGGAACTGAGTTATCATCGACATTAGCTTTAGGGCTGCCCTCGGGGCTACCATCACATGCACCCTGTTTGTTGATCGAGTGGTCTAATGGTAAGTCCACAAACTCTGCCATCGATCCTGTTTCAGAGGCACTCAAAGTTCCTTCCAAGTCCATTGCTGTCAAAGTGGACCCTGACGAATCTGATTTCACGGGGCTGTAAATATAACCAAATTATTATCAGGGTTTCATCGAGGGTTTCATAATAAAAATATACCGCATTCTTTTACGTATTGCTTATATTTTTCAAAAATCACGAGAAAGTTTCATCAAATTTTTTTATTGCTGATTTCGATAGCCCATGAAAAATAAGTGGACACGTGATCATATATAATGCAAAATGAATGTTTTTTGAATATCTATACATACAAAACTAAAAACTGGCATAGCTCTCGTAATAATCGTCTTTAGTGGAAATAAAAAAATACGTATCAATATATTTATTTTTTTACTGTTCTATAGCTTGCAATAAAAATAATCAGTTTAATTTTTCAGGAGTTTTCCTCATTAGCGAGATAATACCCATCATTTGGGTCGGAGAGAAAAGTGTGTAATTTGCAAAATACAAAATTTTCTATGCTCAGTGCTTACCTTACGTTCTGTTTTGATGTACTAGGAACATTCAAGGCCCACACCTGTGCAGGCACAGCTTCCTTGTGCAAAAACTGCTTTCCGGAAGGTTGCATGATGATATCCTTCTGCTGAAAATGGTCACTGCATACATAGCTATAACGCTTGATCTCAGCCTCACTTAGGCCCAAAGCAGAAAGCCAAAGCTGCATTTTTTCCTCATTTTTAGGAAATCTAAAAGTAAACGTCAAAATAGAAAATTTTAAAAATTCTTTGGTGTCTATAATAATCCCAAAAAAGATCTTATTTGCATAATATAAAAATCTTAGGTATTGAAGGGACATAATATTGTCCAGATGGTGCAAAGACTAATATAAGTGATTTCCAGCTCAGGTCAAACTTGCCGGTCTGATGATAAAGAATAATGTTCTATTAAATTATATTGGTTTAAGTTACAGTCCTAGTGTAGACTTTAGACTTCACAGTTTAAGTGTAAAAATTAGTAATTGTTTTTTATTTTTTAAATAAAGTGGTTTAAAGAACCACTGTGTATCTTCAGCCTATGCATGGGTTAGATTTCTAATTGAGTATCGAAATAAAACTCTAGTAAAATTCATTATCCAACCTAAGTGATCGACAAGCTAAGAATTCAATACTCACTAATTAATAATTCTTATTATTAGTAAATTAATAAATCATTGAAATTAATCCATGGCAAAAACCAAAACTGCATTCTACAGCACTGGTAAAGTAAGAGCAAGACAAAGATAAAGATATTTGTTTACTTACCGGTGATAAGATATTCCTTCACTAGGTTTCGAATATTCAGAGTTTTTACATACACAACACGATCGCACCATTGTTTCTATTATTTAACAATAACAAAACCAAAAATCAAAGCAAAATACAATAATACACAAGAACACAAGACAGGAACCAACACGAAAATGAAAATAAAACACCTGTTTGTTTGGCCGTCCTTGTCACCGAACAGGTGCACGTGTACGCCGCAAGAGGAGCGCCATGATTCTAGCAAAGACCTACGTCCGTCGTTCGGTCGTTGTCTATGTTAACGTAACAAATGTCTGAAAAGGATAGCAAGATAGGAGTATAATTTGAATATTATCTTATGCCCGTATTGCCGTTTAGAGATGATACGTTTGCAACTCCCATTTTTCCAAGAGAGAAAGATATATAGGATTTCTCTTATGACAAAGAGTAACGTAACTATTCAGAAAGATTTGCCAGGACAAATCTAACTATTTGGTGGTGGGGGAGATAAAGAAAACAAAACAAATATTTTATTTACAGTAATTTCCCCATCAGTTTTGAAATTCAGGCGGTATCCATTCCTTATTAAATCCTTGGCCAACTCAGTTAAATATTAACTTTGTCGTTTTTTAACATAAAAATAAAATATTTTTATAAAGTGTTATACATCATAAGAAAGGAAAAAATATGTTCTTTTTAAATGTGCTAAAAAACAAAATGACCGCCATAAGAAAAAACGAAGTTGATGATGGTTTCTCAGAACCGAAACGTCAGAACTAAAAACTGATTACATGGGTGCATCGAGCGTAAAAAGTTGTCCTAACAATGTTTTTACAGATTTTAAAAATATGTTTAAATAAAAAAAGTACAGCGCTTTTTCGAAAATACAACTTTTTGATTTTTTCAAAGTATCTCAAAAACAAAAAGAGAGAAAATCGTTATCAAAATGGCGTTAAATTGGGAATTGAATGGCCTACAACTTTCGCCATTTAACCATTTTTCTATCTCATATAGTTTAGAAGATACCCATACATGTATACCCAATTTGGGCCACACTGTATAGAATGGTTACTAACTAGTTTCATGAATTCATCCTTTGGCACATAAAACTAAATAGATGCTGTACATAAGGTTAGCTATTATCACAGATCTATATAGCTACGCAACAGATACCTCTTCCAATGCTTTTTGCGCGGGGCCAAAAATGTTCACCGGCTTTCGCGAGCGGGTGAGCCAGTCGTCTAGGAACGGGTCGGTGTTGCCAAGTTATCACGTCGAACCATATTTCTGCTGACTTTTTGACCCCCTCAAATCATCGAGTTTTATTATTAATATTTATGTATTAAATTAACACAAACATATTTTATTAGAAAAATACGATTTTTACATTTTTAATTAAGTATGATAGTTTATTAATGAAACGGCAATTTAAATAAACAAATTTATAATATTGATAGTAGAGTTTAAAACAAAATTAAATGGTACATTGACATGTCGATAAACATTTCAAAAATTCCTTAACAAGAACTTCTTTTTTGAATGAATTTATTCAATTTTATCTCAACTAACTGCTATTCGTTCACCCTAAATACCTTGTAATTTTACTTCTTCTACGACTCTTTCAATTTTCCCTTTGCCAGGGCCTAGAAGCTTGATTCGAATCTTGAGTACAGGAACAGATTTGTCTAATTACAAGTTTCCAACCGCCATTTTACCTTCTTCTATCTTCAACAGTAGAGACGCTACGTCTATAGTCCCGAAAAAATGCGTTAAAACGCCGTCCTTAATTCAGTGTTGAAAAATGGAACACAGAGTACCAGATATTTTCTAAATATCTGTGCAAAAAAGGAGAAAACCACTAAATATCTTGGCGTCAATCAGAGCTACGACTAGGTAGATATTCTTGGCGCCAAATTCACGGTTGAGTGTTTGCAAGGCACTAAAATATAATTTTACCTACCGGCGCAGCAGGGAGAAGAGGCAGGAAATTGCGCCGATGCGGATGCATTTGAAAGGGTAGAAACATGTTCTTTCTTTATGTGACATATTGTTATTTACACAACATTGGCAGAGACAAAGATATATTAAATTTAAACGTTTAAAAACGGTTTCTTTGACGGATAGTGACAACTTGCTTTCCAGCGATTATTTCATTTAATGGAATCTGTTCTACCGACAATCCAGGTTCGGAATAAAAAGTAACTGAAATGCAATGCTTTAAATGTACAAATTGCTGTTTACCTGGAATGAAATAAATCTAGTTGGGTTTGAATTATGACTCAATCATACTACAGACATACAGGCTTAATACATATGTTGGGGTGTTTCCTCAACAGTCATTATTATTCGCAAACAAAATCACCCGCAGCGATTGGCTAACGAATTTTCACAAATTCCTCGAAGAGAAGAATAATTTAAAAAAAGTATGTTGACCAGATAAGGCGAATTCTGCAGCTTTATTATTTATCACTGGGCATCCAGAGCATCAGGAGATGCTTCCAAATATCCAGGTAAGCGATCTATGTGCATCGGGACAGCCATTTACGATGCTTAAAAAAAAAGGGAAAACGTTGCATTTTTGCACACTTTTTTTAGTTTCGAATTGAATCGACAGTTCCAATATTTTTCCTTAAAATGCTGATCGATCAGAAGTGAAAAAACTGAAATTTTTTCTAGAGTAGATATTCACAAACGACTGCAGTGCAAATAAATCTGTTATCGCATTCGAATTAGGAATGTTACTAAGTGCAGAAAAAAACATCCGAATAATTTGGTAACATTGCCGAAATTATTTCTTACTTCAGCATTTAGCCATAAGCACATACTTAGATAATATCACAATTGCCGATGCCGGTTAAGAAATAACCAACTCTTGCAGCACTTTCTTCTAAGCCCTGAGTATAAATCTAAAAAAATTAATTATTTTCCAAGAGAATATAATTCTTAGTTGGAAAACAGCAAAATTCTTCTTATTCATTTGGCATAATAAATTCGTTTTAATTGAATATAAAATATTTCTCAAGTCAATTTTGATTTGAACTTGACGTCATGTATCACTTAACCAGTTGTGTGTCAAACGAAACTTTGAGTTGATCTGAACTTTATTGAGCACGTTAATGAGCTGTAAATTAGCATTACGAAACTAAGAGTCATGTCCATATCTTGCAATACTTGTTAAGTCTTATATCCTACAGTACTGGTATCGAAATGCTTTACACTGTGGGCAAAATTAAATTGGAACCTTTTTTAATGCTTAATAACTTTTTATTTTCAAAGGATTTTTTATCATTTTTGAATATGTTATGGCCTAAGGTATTGGGATTGAAAAGAACATTGCAAAGAGGGTTTGCTTCAGTGGCGTACTGAAAAGGGGGTATTTTTCAAAACCAATGTATTTCAGGTCGTTGCAAAAATCGGCCAAATGAAATAAAAATTTAAAAATAGGCAAAAAGGATTTGAAACGGTTCGGAATATTGACCATTAAAAAACCAGGTCAATACAAACAAAATTAAAATTTTTACTATAATTTTGGGAAAATCATGTCTTATGGGCAAAATTAAATTGGCACCTTCTTTAATGCTCAATAACTTTTTCATTTTCAAAGGATTTTTTAACACTTTTGGATATATTATGGTCTAAGGTATTGGGATTAAAGAGAACTTTGCAAAGAGAGTCTGCTTCAGTGGAGTACTGAAAAGGGGGTATTTTTCAAAGCCAATGTATTTCAAGTCGTTGCAAAAATCGGCAAAATCAAATAAATATTTAAAAATGGGGAAGAAAGATTTGAAACAGTTCGGAATATTGACTTTTAAAAAAACCAGGTCAATACAATCAAAATTAAAATGAATACTTTAATTTTGGGAAAACCATGTCTTGTAGACCAAATTAAATTGTATCCTTTTTTAATGCTTAATGACTTTTTATTTTCAAAGGAATTTTTATCATATTTGAATGGCCGAAGATATTAGAATCAAAAAAAAAATTGCAAAGCGGGTCTACTTCAGTGGCGTAAAGAAATTTTGAATTTCATTAAAATGTTTAAAATTTAAAAAATATATAATTTTAATTTTTAATGTACGCCACTGAAGTAGACCCGCTTTACAAAGTTCTTTTTGAATCTAATATCTTAGGCCATAACATATCCAAAAATGATAAAAAATCCTATAAAGAAAACGTCATTAAGCATTAAAAAATGATCAAATTTAACCTGGCCCACGGCACATGGTTTTCCTAAATTAAAGTATAAATTTTAATTTTGTTCGGATTGACCTGGGTTTTTAATGGTCAATATTCCGAAACCTTTCTAATCTTGTTTGCCCATTTTTACATCTTTATTTCATTTGGCCGATTTTTGCAACGCCCTGAAATACATTGGTTATGAAAAATACTCCCTTTTCTGTACGCCAATGAAGTAGGCCCTCTTTGCAAAGTTCTTTTTAATCCCAATACCTTAGGCCATAACATATCCAAAAATGAAAAAATCCTTTGAAAATTAAAAAGTTATTAAGCATTAAAGAAGGTTCCAATTTAATTTTGCTCACAATGTACATTATCTTATCATATTTGCCAAGTTTATGAATGAATGACCAGAAAAGCGCAGAGGAGCTAAAATGATTATACCCACTGAGATATTCACGTCAGATCCAAGTGCGACTCCAGATCACTTAATTGCATGCCTAAGCCGATAGATGAAACTTCAAATTAATGTTCTCATACAAACACCTAGTTTTAAAATGGAACCAGACCCTTCATATTTATCGAGAGAAATCGAGTGGTTATTCTCAGGTCACTTTAACAGAAGTCAAAGAAGTTACGTGTGTCTGTCATGCAAGTGCTCTATTCCAGGTACGTTTTTTAAATAACGAAGAATAGATATTTGGTTGTATGTAACAGAAAAACCTGATATTTTTCGACTTTCCAAAGGCTTTCGACAGAGTGCAAATCGTTTCCATTTTGAGAGTATTCATCGCACGTTTCTACATCATCGATACATGAACGTCATTTATCAGATATAAACCACGTTTCGAAGAGGACAAAGTCGTGATCGCGGATGACCTTCGGAAGGCCAGAGAAATAAAACGACTCTATGTGGTAGGAAGTGAGAATGAGTAGGGACAACCAGACGTAAGAGCGGTTCAGGGGAGTGGACTTGAGCAAAGCTGTATATGTAACACTGGGAAACATCTTCAATAAAAAGCATCACAAGTTATCTGAAAAATAAGCATTTAACCAGTCCAATGTATGAGTAGAGTAGAGTAGAATAGAGTAAATTTTTATTTGCATAAACTTTTACATGTAATTGAGCAAATAATGTCATACATAAATAAATATACCTAAAAACCAAACACATACATAAAATCTTGTTAAAAGCCTAATAATTAAAAAGTGAAATAAAATTACTTAAAGTTAGTTTAAGGTATACTGACTACAATTAAAATACCTACATAAATATAAAAAGATGACAAATTTAAACAATTAGATTAAAATACTTAAAGGAATAGAACATACAAAATTACACATATAAAAGAAAATAAGATGCTGGTGAAAAAGAACCTGCACACAATCGCCTAAGGAGGCGAGTAGGCCAGGTACTCCGATATGGAATAAGGCTCGATGTTAACAGGATATAGAAAGAGTTTCCTTTTGAATGCCTTCCAGCTTGCTTCTTGTTGAATCTATGTTGGAAGTTTATTATAAAATTTTACACACATATACAAGGGACTTCTTTCAGTTAAAGATAGTCTATGGGATGGTACATTTAAATTGGTGCTCCGAGTATTGTATTCATGATTAGGCAAAAGATGGGAGAATAGGCTGAAGTTTTTAAAGAGAGACATAATGCATTCAAATATGTAAATACCTGAAAAGCACAAAAGGTTTACGAGTTTGAATTTACCTCGACAAGACTCCCTGGCCCTTAATCCCAGAATCACCCTAATAGCTTTTTTCTGGACTGCAAACACAATAGAACTGTCTACTGCAGCCCCCCAAAATATTATTTCATACCGCAAAATGGAGTAGAAGTTTGCATAATATACTGACAGCAGGACCTTTTTGTCAATGTATGCTCTTAAGACCCCCAGAGAAAAACATACACTGTTTAGTTTATTTGCTCTTCCCAACTAAGATTTTGGTCGATATACAACCCTAGGAATTTAACAGACTCAGCAGGTTGAAACCCTTGCGAAAGAAGATTTACCCTTTCTGGATATGCATCTCGACATTGGTTTGTTCTAAAGTATATGAAAACTGTCTTGTTGAATCTGCAAAATTTACGATGCTTGAATGATCAGTTACTACATTTTCTGGGAGATCATTTATGTAAACCAGGAAGAGAAAGGGTCCCAAAAGGCTCCCCTGGGGAATTCCCAAGCTTACACCAATAGGATCTGAGAAAAATTTACATCTCTCCCTCTCTATACATACTTTTTGTGATCTTCCTGCTGCAAGAAAGGATTTTATCAACATTAATGGTGGGTCCTGTATTCCATACCTTTGTAGCTTTTGTAATATTAGGTCATGATCCAGGCTGTCAAAAGCTTTAGACAGGTCAAGAAAAGCACCTAGAGTTTTCATTTTGGCTTCTAGATTTTCAAAAATTTTAGTCACAAAATCATAAGTAGCCGTCTCAACAGACTTCCCCGAGAGAAAGCCATGTTGAGAACCACTAAACATGTTATTATTGGACACAAAGAAGTTTTGCAGCCTGGAGTACATGGCTTTCTCAAATACTTTGGAGAATGATGAAAGAAGACTTATTGGTCGATAATTTTCCATTTTTGAGGAGTCACCCTTTTTTAGCAGGGGTTTTACAAGAGATAGCTTTAAAATCTGAGGAAAGCAACTATTTTTGAATGAGTTATTGATCATGAAAGAGAGGGGGAGAGTAATCTCCATTGGAATAAATTTGATCAAGTTGGTTGATATTTCATCATAGCCAGAACTACGCTTGTTTTTTAAGTTTATTATAATATTAAGAGTTTCATATTCTGAGACAGAGAACAGAAACATACATTTATCGTTTCGTTTAATATCAATTTGAAAGTTATTTAAAGGAATTATTTTCTTGACAGCCTCTGGGGCCGCATTGGCCATGTATAGATTTATTTCATTTGAAAGTTTTTGTGGATCACCCTGTAAGCCACAATGGCTTTGATTTTTGAAGCCACCCCTGACCTCTTTTACAATTTGCCAAGATACTTTAGTCTGGCTGTCACTTGCCTCAATTCTTTTCTGATTGAGAGCTTTACGAGACTGTGAAAGAAGAGAGTTGTATTAATGTTTTTCTGCTCTGTAAGCATCTCTGAACATTATGACTAGAAAGAGGTTAATAACTGACGGTTCTATACTGAGAGACCCTAGGAACATCCTTAGAATACTCAGCCACCTCGCACCCTCAAGCAAAATGTCAAGGTTGAAATCACCAGCTAAAAAAATAAATGAATTAGTATCAACTAAATCATTTAAAATTACATCCAACTTAGCAATTAAAATTTGTGGATTTTCAATCCGGTAGATACACATGATTACAATTTTCTTTCTGCCAACCTGCACTTCTGCAGCGGAACATTCGAAGATGAACTTTTCTGATAAGCTTGAGATATCAGTTCTAGGCTTGGGATTGTGCTTGTCATTGATATATATTGCACTGCCATCATGTTGATTTGGAGCCCTACAATAAAATGATGCCAGCTTAAAATTCATGATATTGTAGTTTCTTAATTGTTCTTGCATCTTCCAGTGCTCGGTTATACAAAGAGCAAGACAATCATCATGTTCATTTACAATAGAATTAATGGCATCTGTACTCGTTCCTAATGACTGCGTGTTTAAGTGGATGATGGACCATTTTCTTTGATTGGAAATTTTCTGACACTAAAGTGCCTTTGGAGATTCTGAAAATGGTTAAATATAACACCATTTGACCATAATTCTTCCTTCATTAAGTCAGGTTTCTTTACATCAGGTAGTGTAAGCTTGAAAGAACTCCTGTACTTATCGTTTTTGGTTCTCATTTTTTCGCAACTCACCCCATGATCTAGTGGATGCTGCTTTAGGAAATTAAGTATTTCCTGGGCTTCGGTTTTGGGATCCAAGCCGGATAGGAAGATCGCTGACTGCCTTTGAGCCACAGCGAGAGTAGCTGTGGGATTTTCATTGATCCCTCGTAGCGGGTCGGCTCTTTTGGAACGCCTTTTGTTTTCGACAACCTTCCACTCATTTGATCGCTGAGTTTTGGGCTGATTAACGCCAATTTCTCTGGATTTTTCACCCTTTTTTGTTTGCTGATCGTTTTCATTTCGGCTACGGCGGCCATTTTCATTTCCCTCTTTAGCTTCAGTGACATTGATGTTGACGTTGACAGTTTCTTGCGATGTTGCCAATGCCAAGTTCTGTTTCGGGATTAAGAAATCCGCGGATTGGCATGTTGATGCTTGTTTAACTGCGGAATCTGTCGATTTCGTGCGTTTTCTCTTCTCCTTTCCAGGATCCAGTGTTTTTTGATCTGTCACATTTACGTCATATGTCAGATTGATTTTGGAGATTTTCTAGATTTCTAACCTCAAATCTCGGTTTTTCCTGATTTTTCCGCAGGTTTTTGTTTTCTTCCCCTAGTAGGCGGACATTCTCCTCCAAAATTTAGTTTTTCTCCTCTAGGATTTTAATGATTACCTTGTAGAGGTCTCTTTCATGGGTCCAAGCATCATCGGTTGCGTACTCAGGCATATGACGACACTTCGCCGTTTTTTGAGTTGCTGCTTGTATAAGGCAAGCTGAATGGTAGTTTTTTCAGCACACACCACACTTAATAAAGTTTTTTGTTAACTTCTTACAGTGGAAACACACTTCAGAAACGGTTTCACTACTATTTTCCGCAATTTTGTCGGGAGCTCTCACCTGATCGACTTTACCGTCCGCCATCTTGGCGCAGAAAGTGCAACTGACGCAACTCAAAATGGAAGGACAAGAATGATGATGATGAATAGAAAACCCTACTCCTTACAAATAATTTTTAATAAAAGCAGTCATCGGGACGACCCAGATAAACTAATTTTTACTAAAAAATTAAGATACAAGATGATCCAGATTTTAATTGTGGTGATGAATATGGAATATAGGTATTCTCTCTATTTAATTCAAAACTCAGTTATAGTTATTTGGAACTGATGCATCTTCTTTCCAGCAATGTATAGCACTTCCTTGAAATTAGTTACAATTAAAAACAATAAAAAATATTCATCTCTGACTCCATCGGAGTCTATATCTGAGCGTATGGCTTCCAGTCCAATTTTTGGTGCTACCCTAAGGCTTTGCATTTATTTCTTTATTATATGGGACATAATGCGCGCAGCTAAACTTTCTTGGAAAACCCCACTGGCGATGACGAGACAGTAATATAGATTAATTATGATTTACTGATATTTTTACAATATAATCCTAGGCTATAATAATAAAGATTATGGATTTTCGCCCATCACCAACTCTGTTATCATTCGTTTCAGTGTAAATATCAAATGAAATTGTTTTATTATTGTTTGAAGGTAAAGTATTCGATTGGAATTGATAGGCATACTTATTGTTATTGCTGCGAAGTAGTTTTTCAAGTAGGCAGTAATCACCGAATAAAAATAGAACTAATGAAAATGATAACAAGATGAAGCCAGGAGAGAAATGTAGGAACTAGGAGGAAACCTTTAATGAATGTGTAAATGAATATCCGAGGCAAAAAGATGACAACTCAAACAGACAGAAATAATAGAAATAATTCAGACAGACAATAATAGAAATAATTCGCACCTTTATTAATTTTGCAAGCAAAATTCTAATTTCCTGAAAGCTTTGAGAAAAATGAATCATCTACAAAAGATGCGAACTGTACACAATATACGAACAAACCTACACGCATCAGTGATAATGGTTCACTCGAACACTAAATAAGTTCTCAAGAAATCAAAATGATATAAAATATGAGGTATCAATATTGACAGTTTCAGTACCAACCAATTAAGATTAGTGAAAATAACAATATTTTTAATTTCTGATAACTTATGTAAACCAAGTGGTAACAACTGGATCAGGCCTCAAATCGTATGAGATTAAATTAACAATCCCATTGTCTACATCAAAAAGCATGTGTATTTACAGAACCAAAATATGAAAGTTACTAGAACATTGACAGCAACTCAATCTTCATAAATTTAAAAACTAAGGTCTATTATTCATGTATTCTATCAATATATCAAAATGGGATGGAGCCCTATTATATCATATTATCAATAATATGGTAGATAGTGAATTCCGAACATCACAAAGGGCTGTAAATAGATATTGGTTTCTCGTGATAGAGGTAATATAACGAAAATAAATCTTATAGATATCATAAGGAAAATATTGAGACCGAAATAATATTAGGTGGAACAAGTGGGGTAGGGTATGATAAATTACGAAATGTAGATCAAGGCAGACGAGAGGATCATAATACCGATCCAAAGAGAGATTGATAGCTGAAATCAGAGGGACAGTTACTTACTTAATAGAAATGAGTAAAGTTGGTTGAGAGAAAGAATAAAGGAAGAAATGCTAATGATAACAGGGATTGTTTTTTGAAAGATACCGATGTCGACAGAGCACCTCACAGGTTAAGTGACTTTTTGACAAAAAATGCAATTACAAAGTAGTCACAGTGGAGTGAGGTGACCCCCGTACCAGAAGCTTGATGAACAATGTTTTGAAAATATTTTCACAGATCATATATGTTAGTTATTTACCTAACAAGGAACGTAATACCTCTCCGCACGCGACGGCAGTTGACCGACGCGACGACGCGAATCCATCAAGGGTGAAAAAGACGCTTTCCACGTAGACAGATGCAAATTCTTCGTACGAACGTAACCCATGAACACTTCTTATTTTAAGGAAGAGGTATTTTTCTACTTGCATCACTGTTTAAAACTATCACACTCCTTTTCGCAACGTTTATTTGATTGCTCAGAAACCAATACTACCTTTGGAATATTAGTAACGGAGTTTACATGAACTTTCAGATTCCTTTACTTTAAATGCTTAAATTTCACTATAAAAGCGATGATTTGTTTTTCGAAAAGAAATATTATGTTAGCATCGGTGTTTTGAATAAAATTTTTAAATTCACCGAATTTGGTACGAATGCCGAGGCAATTCTAAGTAACAATTTTTGTTGACATTAGGTTATGTCTTAATTGCTTATCTCTTCGGAGAAGGAACGCTGTAAAGCCTGAAGTATCTCCATTTTACTACACTGGCAATATTCCAGGACCAATGCTTACTCCTTCAGAGCTGTTCCATATTTGGTGCGATTTACTACATCAAAATTACTGTGCATGCATACTATGCACACTGTTATTATTTACATTAATTACAATATTAAATCTGGCAGTATTACCACTAACCTATCAGAAATTCATGTTTTTTTTCGGATTTATCGCTTTTAGGCTACCTATATGTTATTGGGGTTGGGTGCCGCTATCCAGTGGTAGTTGGCAGCCGCTTAATGGTGGGAAATGCTGTCGGTATTCATATCTGGCTTGTCTGTTTAATGGCCTTGTCAGGCTGGCCCAGGTGGCGACGTCGGCGGCGGCGGAGCCGGCGGGGCACTCTTATATAATTGCTTATTTTGTTGGGGCGGTTGTTACTGATCAAACTTATATAAATAGGGCGATGAAGCGAGTAAGTTGAAGAAAAGCCAAAAAATATTGTATTTTCCTAATTATTTCTCCGACACTTATATCGCCATCTATTAACGAGATAGTTAGTTAATATTCAAAGTTTTGATGGCGCTGCGATCGATCAAATAATGCTTATTTGACATTTAATATTATTTTAAAAGTAACAGTTGCATTCACGGAGCAGTTAAAAATACTGCTTTGTGTCGAAATTATGTAAATATTTTAGAATTAACTGTTATACACCACACTACCACACATATAAAGTGTTTTACATAGTTTGTATAATATTATAATCACAAAATTGGCATATTTTATCAAAAAATTATCGCATAATACATCATTTCTAAGTGGCAGGTAAGATGACGAGACTAAGATGGCGAATTCGTCATCTTAGTCGTAATATTTCTATTAAAATTTAACTTTTTTGCAGAATGTCGAAATATCTAAAGAAAACTAATCGTCGATCATGGAATAACCCTGGTAACATTCAGAGGGCTATAAATGAAGTTCTAGAAGGAAAATCCTGTAATAGTGTTGCCGATGTTTACAGAACTCCAAAAGCCACTCTACCAAGATATGTGAAGAAAAAATAAAATGGAGGAGAGTTGTCCGTTCATGGGGGTAGATTTAGAGACACTTTTAGTAAAGAACAATCGCTAGAACGCTACGATTATGTAAAAAAGGCTTTTGGACTTATTTTAATAGGGCTAAGGCGATTAGATATCATGTTTCTTTCTGCAAATTGAAATTTAATATTGAAAAACGAATGGGCGGAAAAGATTGGGCTATCATTTTTACAAAAAAGTGGAAGCTAAGTTTAAGAAAACCTGAATCTACGTCGCTGGCAAGACTTACTGGATTCAATAAAGTGTCCGTAGGGCCCTCCTTTGAGATTGTTAGCGATCTTTACAAAAAACACCAGTTTAGGCCAGAAAATATTTACAACGCTGAGGAAACTGGTGTCTCTATGGTGCCTACAAAACTTCCAAAAGTTGTTAGTCCACAAGGAAATACGCGAGTGGCGGAGATTATATCCGCAGAGCTGGCAAAGAATACAACAGTTGTATATGCTGCTAATGCTACAAGAAATTACACACCGCCACTTCTTGTATTTGGCAGAATGAGAATGAAAGATGAGCTGCTGCATGGGGCACCTGTGGGTTCATCAGGTTGTGCCCAAAAAAAACAGATGGATGGACTTCGAAATATTTCTTAAATACCTACAACACTTTAAGAAATATGCAAAATTCACTATACCCGATCCTGTGATTCTATTTGTAGATAACCATTGCAGCCACACTTTCCTCAAAGCTATCGACTTTGCAAGGGATTCTGGAATTATAATGGTGGGATTCCACCCTCACACTACTCCTCGCTTTTAGCCAATGGACGTCTCATTTTTTGGCCCGCTCAAGACATATTTTAGCCATTACATGATAAACAATCCAGGTACGATAATAACGGGCAAAATTATTTGTGAATTGTTTCGTCCAGCCTATGAAAGAGCGGTATTTTCCCATTTACCAGCAATATATTTGACGATGCTTATTTTGCAGCATCATTAACAACCGAAAGACCTGAGCTAATACAGGATATTAATAACGACACTGCCAGTAGACTTGGCCCCGCCAATATTTGCAATGAAACATATAGCAATTTAGATGTCGAAGTCAATCAACCCCTTATTAATTTAGTAAGGCCAAAATCTCTAGAAGTGGAGCTAATAACTTCGGATCATACCGCCGTTTAAGACAATCAACCCGTTATAAATTTAGCAAGACCAAATTCTCTGGATGTGGAGAAAATAACTTCGGATTATACGGAACCAATAGAAACACTAGCCAAGGAATATGTAAAAAGAAATTTATTTATTGACGACTAACCTACAAACAAAACAGCGGATCCAAATCAAGCAGGACCAAGCGGCATACAGACTCAAAAAATTCATAATATAGAGAAGAAGCAGCAGATTTTCAGTAACAAAGAGTCCACATATTCGAATAATGAGGAACCCAAAATAACAAAAAAGTGCAAAGTATCAGTAGCAGAAATAAGGCCTTTCCCCAAAGCGAATATAAATGAGGGCGTAATAAAAAGGAAAAAATATCAGCTAGAATAATAACCAGTACCCCTTTAAAAACCAAACTAGAAGAGAAAGAAAGGCTGGCTTTGGAAAAAGAAGAACGAATAAACCAAAGAAAAAATAAAGCTAATCAAATAAAAAAGGTTAATTAAGAAAGGAAAATTATTCTGTGTTATTCATTTGAATAATACTCGAGGTAATATTTTAGTTCTGTATTCACATTAATTATTACTTAAGATTCTCGCTATGGTTATCATTATATTATGTTGTATAATACTGTTTATACTAATTAATACCGATTGTCCCTCAGTCTTCTAATCTCCTATATATTTCGAGTTGATGTAGGTTCAAGACTTGTATATATTATTATAATAACAGTGCAAGGTCGTCAAGGCTAAGTCATCCTTGCTGTCTACGTTTGGTACCGCGTTCGTTGAATTGAAACAATAATATTACGTGTACCATGTAATATAAATAACCTTCGCTTAAACCTCGAACGGGATGGATTACCTTCACTGATCTAATTTCTGAAATAGCTGAATAGCTTTTTTATCGTAGCTCAGTTTCCGCAACTCTTTAGCTTTTGCAATATACTGCTGAGCGCGAATGTTTGTCGCTTGTATCAGGTGTCGAACTTCCTGATAATAAGCGTCTGTGTCGTATACAGGGTCAACTTTGTCTCTTAACAGATTCTCAAGCAATTCCGCTTTTCGTGCGAAAGCTAGTTCAAATGGAGTATAATTCTGATATGCACTGGGCGTAGTGTTATAGCAGAAACTCTAGTATTTGAATAGTTCGTCCCAGTCGATTTTTGCTTCGTTAATATACATACGTACATATTCATTAAGGACTTTGTGATTTCGTTCACATCCTCCAATGGTTTGATTATGATATGCTGTCGAAAATTTGTGATTTATGTTTAATAATTTTGTCAATTGTTGCAATACCTCATTCCTGTACGCTGTACCCATATCCGTTCTAATTTCTCTCATTGGTCCATATGTAAGTATGAATTCGTCCATTATTGCTTTTGCAATTGTCTTTGCTTCTTTATTTGGTACTGGTACTATTTTTACGTATTTTGTTAACTCGCACTGGATCGTAACTGCGTATTGGTTGTTTTGGAATGTTTTCTGGAACGGGCCAATCGTATCAATTCATACGATGTCGAAAGCTCTGTATGGAGTAGGTGTAATAATCATGGGTTCCACATGAGTTACTTTATTTTTATTTAATTGGCATTTAACACAATTTGTTACGTAGTTCGTTACGTCTTTTGACATTCGTTTACAACGATATTTGGTTCTAAATTTTTTAAAAAGTTTGTTTTGTCCACAATGTCCTCCCGTTAGTGGATCATCGTGAAATTGTCTAATTAAGTCTCTTTTCTCGTCGCGACTCGAGATAATAATTGGATCCTCATATAAGATAATATTTAAATTCTTCAATATTTTATTCCCTATTTCTTTTAATTAATTTATTGTGCACATTTTAAATATTTGGTCATTTGCTTTTAGCTTAACCTCATAAATATCATGATCGACAGCCATTAGTTCGAGCTTAGACAGTATTGTCGCTAGCGACATATTGCCATTAGTGATCATAATTTTCTTTTCGTAATTTTCGGCGCTTGGTCGACTTTTTGTCCTCAAGGCTATCCTAAGATAGTTGGGCTTAACGTCAAATTTCATCATAGGTAATTTAATTGTACTAACATTATCTAGGGTCTCTAAAATTTTTGGTTCTGATGGAATGTCGGTCTTGTGTTTTTCAATGGTTTTTGTTTCTTTTTTATTGTCTTTCCTTGACATTGCTCTCGTTATTGCTAATACTTGTACGGACTTGTTGGCTATTTCTTTTAGTTCGTCCACGGAGATTCTAGACAAGGCGTCAGCTCCCACATTGTCTTTCCCTTTTATGTAATCTACCTTAAAGTCGAACTCTTCCAAATCGAGTCTCAATTTGGTCAATTTTGACGATGGATTTTTCATTGCAAATAGGTAAACAAGTGGTTTGTGGTCAGACTTGACTAAGAATGTTTTCCCGTATAAGTAAGCTCTAAAATGATTTATTGCCCAATGTATAGCGGGTAGTTCTTTATCTATTTGTTGCTTTATTTGCTTCTCCCTTCGTAAATGCTCGAGAGGCGTATGCAATGGGTAGATCTTTTCCCTCGAAGTTCTGTGATAGAACTGCTCCACATGCCTCTTTTGACGCATCCATAGTCAAAATAAATTCTTTCCTAAAATCGGGGTACTGTAGAATTTTTGGGTCTATTAGAGCGGCTTTTAAGGTGTCAAACGCATTTTGGCACTGCTGTGTCCAGTTAAAGTGAGCGTTTTTCTTTGTAAGCATATTTAATGGCCTCGCGATGTGTGTAAAGTCGGGGATGAATCTACGAGAGTAGTTACAAAATGCGATAAAACGTTTCGCTTTGTCGGCATTCTTCGGGGTTGGATATTTGTTTACTATCTCATATTTAGAGTCGTCTGGTAGAATGCCTGCGCTGGTAATTTTGTGTCCTAAATATGTTACATCGTTTTGAAAGAATGTAAATTTTTTTGGATTTTGTGATGGTTATAACAGTGCAAGGTCATCAAGGTCGGCAATCCTTGCTGTCTGCGTTTCGTAGCGCGTTCGTTAAATTGAAACAATAATATTACGTGTACCATCAGGTAATATAAATAACCTTCGGTTAAACCTCGAACCGGACGTATCACCTTCACTGATTTAATTTCTGAAATACCGAGTGTTTTCTTGATACCCTACACTGAGCAAGAAGTGTGAGACAGAAAGGAAAAAAAGTAAAAAAGGAATGTGAAGTCATAGCTTGTCCAGGGTGTCAAGAAGCGTATGAAGAGCCAGCAGGGAGGACTGGATACAGTGAACTTCCTGTCAAATGTGGTGGCATGAAGAATGCAGCTGTTTTGATTTAATTCAGCACTTTGTTTGCGATTATTATTGATTCCTCATCTTAAGCGCAGATTCGTCATCTTAACCGCATTCTATGGCCAACTTATCCCGATCCGACGTATTGGGTAAGATGACCAGTTTCAACTTTTTCAAAAATTTTGTGTTTTTCATAGTTAGAAGTAGTTTATGTGATTTCTTAAAATAATAACATGTAGCTGATTCATGTAGCTTTCCAACAAGAAAAAGTTTTAAGATTTTTTCTTAACCTCGTCAACTTACCCGACTTTCCCCTACACCGGGCAATTTACGCTTCTTCACCAATGAGCACCACCGCAATTAGCGCATATTTGCTAATTTGCATTACACTATGTTATTTCATGCAAACATGCGCATCTGGAACCTGGAAAACATATTTTTGGCTAAGGTTTTTGAGTGAGACGTTGGCATCGAGAGCAGCTAAAAAGTGTAGTCTTAACGTTTTTTTAATTTCGAAGACGTTTTTTGGATTTAGCTCTTTTTCATTAACTAACGCATTCCTAATTTCCTAGTGATTTTACCGTCGTTTCCTATGAGTTTCCTATGTTGATTGGGCATACGAATGGTACTCCGTATTACCTTTATCTAGATATCTATTTATCATACCCCAATATTTGTCGTGGTCGCAATAAATGATCACATAATCATGAATATATTTCCAGGCATTTCTTTTAAGTCGCCTGCATTTCCATGAAAGTGACCTTAAAGGTTTCTTGCTCCGCTGTCGGTATTAGATGCGCAGAATTTGCGGTAACATGGGCGACTGAAAGCGGGGCTTTTGGGAGGTAAATGATCCAGAATTGTTCTCGTTGGTATCCATTTTTTGCGCCTGATTTTCAGCGAGCTTCAGCTTTTTGTTTCCCGATGCTTTAGGCCAACCTCCCTTTCGAAAGGAGAATTTTGATTAGGGTTTATTTTAACCCGTTCTGATTTTTGCTTGAGTTGTCTTCCTTGGTCAAGAAATTGCTCCTTGTGCTTCGAAGAAATGCACTCGACATCTTTTACTGAGAGTTTTAGGTTTTCGACATAAGAAGGATCGGTAGTGCCCATAATTTGCAAGCTTATTTATTTTATTTAATGGGTTTCCGCATCAGAATCGACCGACAATTATGAATAAACTCCATCTTCCGCTTCGCCTATCATGCCGGGCTAGAATTCGGGGTTCCGTCCCTGATATTTTCAAAATAATTTAAACTACGTGAGCCGTTTATCGGTAATATTCGCAGTAAAATCAAAATTATTTGAATCAGGAAGATAACAGCACAGATATACCATAAGATAAAATCTAAAGATACGCTCCGATAAATCGACTGGCTCCTGATACATTCTACATTTTTACTTCAAAACTGAACGTTTATGAACACTGCGATTTGTAATATATATTAATTAATAGCTTACAGATCTTGAAACTTGAAACTCTAAAATTGCTGCTAAAAACTGATTAACTGTTTTCACACAATAAATAGTTCAGTTTTTTGTGTCAACGTCCGAAAATTCGAATTAGTCATTTAGGTCCTCGTTTAAGTAGGCAGTTTTCTCTTGATAATACTCAAACCTGAATATTCGGAGAGTTAATATCTTTGATAATATACAGGGTGTTTCATTAAAATGTTTTAAATATTTATTGCTGAAACATTGCACACTAGGCAATATTGTAAATGTTCTCCAGCACCTTTGTCATAATCCTGTGCAAACCGCAGCCAGACTTAATCAAAATCAGATGAACGGTACTTGAAGCGGTCCAGACTTTTGTGATGCAAATCGGATCGAAATTTTACCCTTTTTTCAGTTAGTGAATTTGCAAAATCATTTTTGATTACAGCTTTTAATGTAAGTTAAAAAGTACACAAATAGGCTGTTCATTCGTTTCCGCATTATATCGGCGATGTCAATTACATAAATAGAAACATAAAAAAATAGCTTAGGTAAGTTAGTGTGTTAAAATAACCCGAAATTGTGTAGACCTATAGTGCAATTATTTCATCAGTTTCTATAATCCATCTGATCCCTTAAGAGCGATATTGATACAGGTCAGTATCACTAAGTTGATGCTGGAAGCTCAAAGCAGAACCCTGTGATTCAATATCAAAGAGAACCATCTTGTAGAGGAGATATTGTGACCTAATCAAATTAATATTCCACTCATACACTCGAATTGCTCAACCTTGATCGCGCTACATTATCTTTTATTTCTCCAAAAATTCTAAATATATTATTTTGATTGATATACGATACATCCACATTCCACAAGTTCTGAAATTTTAATATATTATTTTAAAAGAATCATGAAATTAAAATAGAATACAAGAAAAAACAAAATAAATGGCTAATCTTGTCTTGGTTTCAAAGCTACCTATCAACGCCATTTTCCTATTTATGCAATATGCACGCGGTGGTGCAATATTTATTTGATAAATTATGCAAACAATATTGATATTTGTTTCAGAATGCAGCATCTCCCGGAAATTTCCTTCTCTTTTCTGTCCACCCAAACCTGTACACATTGTCAGCTTCCCGTTACTTGCGGACCAGTTTACGTCGTTAACGATTTGAGCATTCTCTGCGGAAGATGTCGAATGACCGCCAAAGATCATTACAGGTATGTAACATATAAATCATATTAAAAAACAAAATTAACTCTCACAGTCCATAACAGACGCATATGGTAAAGAGTGGTTCATTGTCATCCAGAGCAAAATACATGGTACCAACAAATGTTTAATATCAGTACACAATTAAAATAAAGTGTATAATAATTACTCTCCTCGTACAACCGGTGCTACTCAGAGGCGGATAGAATTTCGACACCAAGCAGGTATAACGCTTAGTTTATGGTGTAAATGCGAAACTAAGAATAATGGTTCATGTTTATCCTATATGAATTTTTGACATTTGTTTTATAATGAATAATAAACAATGCATGTACGTAGAATTCTAATTTTAATAGACACTAAGACTACCATGTATCGTCCATGACTCGCTTGGTCCGCTCTGGGAGCAATACGAACAGAAGCCCGCCAAAACTAACCCAAGGATACTTCACCGCATTTATCTAAAGATGGGAATTCCGGCAGTCCACCGAACTTGACCTCTTAAGAAATATCTATATTGCTTGGATTACGCATGTAGGTGAGATCATTTGGTGTTAAAATTACTCCCGCTGCTACATGAGATATTGGATAATGGGTAATCTTCCCTTTTTTCATCATACCAATCATGGGTCAGTTAGAGACAAAATAAAACTCACATATATAACTTTCTAATATCAATTTATATACAAGAACTCTGTAAACGATTAAGCCAGGAGGAGGCTTGGGACGAGTGCAGAACTGCAAGAACAGGTTTTAAGATAGAAGTGAGAAAGAGCAAGTGAAGATCCTGGAGAACCTACAATATGAAGGAACTTTTGCGGAGCCCTCAAGGCTCGCTAAGATCCTTAGTAGTGGAAGGGAAAACCCATAGGGTCTCTGCAAAAACCGTACGGGACGTGGAGTCGCTTCGGCACCTGCTAGAAGTTCACTTCCCGACAGTAGGAATGTGGACGAACGCATACATCAAGAGGCGATAGCGTCGCCCAGAATAGAATGGGAAATATTGGGGCCAACCTTAACTGAAGGGAGCAGAGCAGGGACTACAAAGCAGTTGGTCCAGACTGGATATTCCCGAGAATACTTCAAAATAACTTGGAGGCGTTGACCTCTTGGATTCAGCGCCTATTCAAATCGAGTCTGGCTCTGGTTTACGTTCCATCGGTCTGGTGATCTCCCGAGTCGCATTCATCCTTAAACAGGGTAGATGTGTCTAAGCTGTTGCCAAGGCCTGCATGCCAATCAGGCCTGCTGATCTACCAGTCACATTCATCCCTAAACAGGGTAGAGATAACTATGCTGTTGTTATGGCTCTCGAAATAATTGTAGATTGACACCTAATGGAGAGGTTTTAAATGCAACCCCGTTTCACGAGAATCAGCATGTTTACCAAAGACGATGCCCTACAGAATATGCTCTACGAGTTGGTACAGAGAGTTGAACAGATTCTAAACTTCAGAAGGGTCAGCCAAGCATTCTTCGATGTGAAGGCAGCCTTTGACAAAACTCGCACCGGGATCATATCTTACGAACTCCATGCCAGAGGAGTAGAACCAGCTCTCGTCGGCTGAGTGAAGGGCGCTCTGGAGGAGCGCTGTGTTAGCGCTACCGTGAGAGACTGAATTAAGAATAAAAAAAACTGCTTGAAATATACAAATTCAACGGCAATCAATTAAAATTAGAAAACTGAAAGAACATCAAGAAAATCTTACTTTCAGAAGTGGGGCCTTTCTGACAGACATGTGCCTGAACTTTACCGATGTAATACACCTTAAGATTTTTTTCGCTAACATTGCGAAATGTTTTGTTTGTTCTTGTCTCCATTTAGAGGCCTCAACTTGCTTGGGAATACATCCTGCAGTTCTCCTTCTCATTAGTAAGTTAATAAAATGTAATGAATGACTAATTATTTACATATAGTATATTAAGTATTAAGGCCAGATCCTTACTGGCAGAGGATGTGTTTGCAAGTCGAGCCTTCCAAAACGTCCGAAACCAGCAAGAACTTACTGACCGTCATGCTCATACTATTTTGTGCACGCTGAAATGCTTCGAATAATTAATAAATTCTGGTAAATTTATAAAATAAATTTTTTTATTTTATATTGTTAAGGTAAAATATACCTTATAGCTGGTGGGTTGCATTCCTAAGATACAAAATTTGTTATGAATGTCATTGATTTGAAACATGTCACGTTTTACAGTCTAATTCGGTTTAATTTGAGAAAAATAGAGCAAGAATGTAATAATATTCAGTTAGAAAATGCGCAGACGGTGGGATGTGCATCCTTAGTTTCTGATAAATCCAGGGAGAGGTATGATAAGACCTTCCAGCAGTTTATGCATTGATGTACTGATAGGCGCGTGGAAGAAATCAGCGAAAAGTTAATGCTTGCATTTTTTTGAAGAGAAATGATACTTTGGAATCTAATGGCAGTTTATGGGCCGAATACTCGATACTTAAAGCTACAATATTTTGAAAGAAAATGGTACCATGCACTAGGGTCAGAAAATGCGTCGTCACCTCACTTGTTCATAACAATGCGCAACGGCAGAGCCTCGAACCAGGTTGTGAGCTAAAATTTTGACACAGCAAAATTGCCAAATTCGCCGTTATCGGGCATGCCCTTCGAAAAAGTTCTGCGATGATTCTGGCAAACCAAGGAGTAGATATTTTAGGTCTCAAAAGGCTTGGTGGATGGCGTTTGTCCTCGGTAGCTGAAATGTATATGGAAAACTCTGTGGAGAATAAATTAAATTAATTTCTCAAAACAGATCCTTCATGAAAATTCATCAGCACGAGTGGTTGAAGGTGTCAGCATTGTCAACACAACTAGGGAATCTGTGATTGCATTCGGGGGGAATCATAATATGTTGAACAAAACGTCTCCCCACTTAATTATTTTTAATAATTGTTCAGTTATTTTTATTTACTTACAACCCGAGGACGGTAAGTAATTACTTATCGACCAGTAATCTGTAAACTTAACTTAAATGTATCATAATCAAACCAGTAATGATAAACATAAACATAAACACTTCATAAGAACCGATAAATAAATTTATTAGTAGTAAACATTAATAGTTTTGGTATAAATATTTTAATTAAATTAGTTAAGAGTTAAATTGGCTTAGTCACCTGTTCAAAGTATCTCTACAGATTTCTAATCCTATAAAGAATGAGTTTTGCCTAAGATATAAAAGGGATACCCTTTACAGGTTGTTTGCTAATACCCATTCTGAGCCAGGCGAGTGAAGTATTATAATTAACAAAAAAAATCTTCACAGAAAAATATCTCGTTGTTTAAGTGAATACAGTAAGGAAATATGTGGGATTCTTTAATAGGAATTTCTTAATTTCATTTTTAAATATTCTCTTATTATCCTTAATTCTTTTTATTTCACTCGGAAGTTTATTAAACAAGGTAGGGGCGAAATATGTTATGAATCTTTGGCAAAATGAAGTTGTCATAAATGGAACACGTATGTTCTTCTCAAATGAAGATCTTGTTTCATAAATATGTTGATCTGATACACTAAGTTGAGCGTTTGTAATTGTAGTTTAATGCACATGAAACATACAAATTTCTGACATTTAAAATGTTAATTTCTGAATACAAAAGCGCAGAAGCGTACATAAATTCTTTATTTAATAGTATCTTCAAAACTGCATTCTGACAAACCGAAAGTTTATTAAGGTTTGAACTGTATAAACCGCCCCAGACAATAATACAGTATCTAAGCATAGATTCGATAAGTGAATTATATAGAATATGGCGTCCGAGGTGGTACAGTACCACCTCGGACGCCACATCGTACACTTCGCCCGCGACCACAGCGCCACTGAAGATGACTGCCGCAGCTGCAGTTGAAAGCTTTGGAGTAAACCAAAATCGACCACGGCCTAACACCCCGGAAAACTTTAGTTTTAATGATACCGGCCGTGAAAGCCTACTTAGTTTTATTATATAGAATAAGTAATATTTTTTTATTAAGAATCTCACGAAGTTGAAAAAATTTATAAAATATATTTCGAATCTTTTTATTTAGATAAGTAATATCATCATTCCATTTTAAACATCTGTCCAACACAATACCAAGATACTTAATGCTTTCGCTTCAAAGAATTTTTTTGCAATTACATAAATCAATATTACTGCAGTTTTCTGAATGAATCGAGATGTAATTAATATTGGGTTGGTCAGGTATAGTAGGTGAGAATGTGATAAAAAATGTTTTTGTAAAGTTCAGACTAAGCAAGTTATTATTTAGCCACTCTTGCACCTGACCAAAACCCATTGCCGCTTCCTGATAGGTTTCTTTCGACATATTGCCAGAAATAAGAAGTTCTGTGTCATCAGCGTAAGAAAATACTTTACAATTCTGATACATTTTTCCAATATTATTTATATATATCAGGAAGAGAATGGGTCCAAGTACCGTGCCCTGTGGAACACCACATTCTATTGTTTTAAAGGAACTTATTGATTCGTTTATTTTAACAGCCTGTATTCTGTCCCTTAATTAATTTTTAGTTAATTCTAGAGGTTCATTTCGAATTCCATGTTCTTCCAGACGTTGATGTAATATCTTATGGGAAACAGTATCGAATGCTTTTGTTAAGTCCGTGAAAATTGCCAAATTTTTCTGTTTATTTTGAAAGTTTAAATTAATGTTATGTATCAAATCAAAAATTGCATTCTCTGTACTTTTTTGGCTTCGAAAACCGTATTGTCTTTCATAAAGTAGGTTATGACTTTCTAGAAGGTTAACGAGTTTTTATTTTACACACTTTTCAAAAATTTTCGCAAAATTGTTAATAACTGATATCGGTCCATAGTTATTAATGTCTTGATTACTTCCCGATTTAAAGACAGGTGTAACAATGGAGATCTTCCAGTCTAAAGGGACTTGGGAGGTTGTAAAAGATAAATTAATAATATTGGCCAACGGTTTTAAGATATAAAGATGAATGTTTTTTATTAAAATTGTTGAAATTTTATCTTGTCTTGGTGATGAATAATTTTTTAAAGTATTAATGTGTTTAATTAATTAACTTTCATATACAGGCTGCAAAAACATTGGATTAGTACTCTGTGTATTATTTCCATTTCGAAGAATTATATTCTTGTGTTTGGGTATTTTATTTTGAATAATTTTACCAATGTTTATAAAAAATTTATTAAAACTTTCTGATAATTCTATTTCTATTTTATAATTTTTAATATGGCAATATTTTTTCGAATTGGTTACTTCATTTATTATATTCCAAGTTTTTTTATAGACATTTTTACAGTTAGAAATTTGAATTTTATAATAATTTATTTTAGCGAACTTGACTATTTTATTCAGAAAGTTTCTATATTTTTTATAGGTATTAACATTTTCAATAGAATTATGTTTAGATAAATTCCTTTTCATTTTATCCCTTTCATTAATTGAATTTATTATTCCCTGGGTAATCCAAGGTTTTCGTTTCCTGGTTTTGTTAAATATTTTAGCTGCTTTAGCATTATTCTCAATATACGATAAAAGCTTGCTTTTAAAAGTCATATATGCCTTTTCTACAGTAGAACTAGAGATTACATCTGCCCAGGATTCCATTTCCAATTGTCTATTTAAATATCTATAGTTTATGTGTTTTTTCTCTCTAATTATATTACTCTAATTATATTACAGTATGATGCCAAACCACATGAGCGTTCAAAAATGTATATTAAGAAAGCCATTACAGCTCGTTCAAGTTAAGACCAGTTTCTTCTACTTCTTTGTCAGCCATTATCTGTCCACTCCTAAACAAAGGCCTCTTTCATTTGTTTCCATGCTGTTCTGTCTTTCGCTGTATGGTACCATCTTGCTTCTGCTATTCTTTTAACATCATCCAACCATCTCCTCTGTGGCCTGCCGACACTTTGTTTGCCGTGATCTCCAGGTTGTGGAGGTCTGTCCACACTCAGTCTGGCAAAATGCCCAACCCATTGCCACTTAAGCTCAGCGATTCGCTGTATTATGTCAACTACCTTCGTTCTTCTTATTTCTTCGCTACGTGAAGATTTAACCGGAGGGTAAACAATCCAGGATAAATTTAACCTCTGGTTAAATAAAATGTTAGTGTCATACGATAGCTTATGAAAAACCAATATAGGCAAGTGCAAACCGTTTCGTTCTATCTTTAGCCGTTTAGATCTTACAAGCTGTCAAACTTGGTAAATGGTCGATTTTCAACTGTCAATATTTCAAAAACCGTCAGAGATAGGTATAGGACATTATTCATGAAACATGTCTAGACTTTTTCGCACAATCCACTTATGTAATAATATACGTAGCATCCCATTTAAAAAAATATCAAAGTGACCCCTAGCACTTTTATTTGATGTTCAATTGTTTTTTGCTGAACATATCCGAATTCGCGGGAAAAAATTACATAAGATGGCTATTTCAGTTTTTTTTTAAGTACAGGTGAAGTCAAAAAATTGCCTTGTCTAGTCCTCGTTGGATAACCCTGTACAAACGAGAATAAAAGATTTCTATATGCTTTTGAGATTTTGTCTCTTCCAGTCAATATATGGTTATCCTCATCCTTCATTTTCACAATTCTGCTTTTTCCAGGCGAAAGCCTCGATCTAAGAACTTTCATGTTAGAGTTGTCCTCAATTACGGTTTTAATTGTTCTGGTATTATAGGATCTCACATCTCTCCTTACTTCCTTCTGTATTCTCTTGTTGAGCTCCTGGTACCCTGTTGCATCTCTGCATGTTGTTTTCCTTTCTTTTGTAAGTTTTAGTGTGCTTGGCGTTAGCATGTTTTCTCTTGTTGTTTTAACTCTGGAGCAAATTTTCTTATTTATTGTGTGAAAGTCTTTGCTTATTTTCTCGGCGAGATGATTCAAGTTCATTCCCTCTATGTTGACAATGGGGTTAAATTTCTTCTCCAATTCTTTTTGAATAGTCTCTTTGTGGACGCTTATTTCGTTTGCAGTTGGAAAAATTTGCTTATTGACAAGTTTTGCTCTTTCAATTCTCAGGTTTAGGGAAATTGTAGCTCTAATCAACCGGTGGTCGCTTCCAGTATCAAACTGATTTAAAACTGTTACGTCAGTGCAGATATTTCTCTTATTGCAGAGAATGTAATCAATCTCATTTTTTATCGTACCATTTGGATTTCTCCATGTTCACCTCCTACGTTTGGGTTTCTTAAAAAAAGTGTTAAAACAGAATAAATTTTCAGCTACAATGTAATTAAGGAACATGTCACCACGTTCATTGCTTCTTCCCAAACCGAACGTTCCAATATTATCTGGATCTCTCTCCATTTTCTCTTCGAGTTTTGCATAAAAGTCGCCGATGATCATTCTGAAATGGGTCTTTTTCTTTATTCAGTGCGTTTGTTATGTCTTATGTCAAATATCAAAAATGTTTCCATTTCTTCATCTTCTGACGAACTTGACCAGTTTAAGATACACTAAAAAACATCTTTTCAATGGTAACTGATTTTATTTTTCTATATTTATTTACTTACGGCCATGCCCATTCAAAAATAACAGCGTTTGACTAATGCCAAGGAATACCGTAACTATTCTATGTAACTAAATCAAAATATAAATAAATAAATAAAATATATAAAGCACAATAAAATATAAATACTTTGGTGATGATTGGCAAGTTTGGTAACTGTAAGAAGAAATCAGATTAATCGGTAATTCTATAAAAATGCTGGGAGATGATAATGCTGAATGAAGCGTGCTAGAAGAGAGTACTACTTTCGAAAAAGAAATTTGATGTCTAAAGAAAACAGGCTCTAATTATTAATCATTATTATCTCTGAAAGCGATCAGACAAAATCAGTAATCCATAATAGAAGATTGCTTGAGACTCAAGCTTTGACAAGCAGGACTTGATGGATTTGATCAGTAATACGTTCAAAGCCCTCTGGGAACCCCTATTGAGCACTTCTACTCTGTTCTATTTTGGCTTCGTTTTATACTCATGT